>CM060631.1:35520667-35730667 GCA_030578275.1 Meda fulgida | reverse complement strand
TCGGCTGATACACTCGTCTCTTTGAATTTAATGCTAATAGATAAATAAAAGATTTGTGATTTTTGACAACATGATCGTTTAAAGAGGACCTATTATGCTCTTTTCCGCCAGTCGTGATGTTGTGTTTGGTCTCTTCTAGAAGAGGTTCCCTTTCGAGACCGATAACTTCAACATTGCGTCAGCTATGACGCTGCGGGAAATCCTCCCTTCTCCATTTTTGTTGAAATCTTATAGGCTAACGCCAGCTTGGAACAGCTGGCCAATTGTCTCGCGGGCAGTATAAAATGCATGGGTGCGACAATTGCGTCAGAATCTCTTTATTCACGCTGTCATCGCTGAAGTTGCACCTGAGGACTAGCTACCTTTTCTTCCTCGCATCCGATGGCTACACTTTGCAGGATTTGTGCGGGACCCATCGACCCGCCCGACACGCCGGTGTGCAATTGAGAACCAGGAGGGTTTTTGCTCATGCTATTACGGGGTCGAGGTCCACCCTCCCCCGCCCAGAAGCAGCGGTGATGGCGAGGCCTGGGGCCGATGTGCTTTCCAATTGCCACGTTCCATCGGCCCATTTCGGGGACGTGCTGGACTCGACGTGGAATGCTCAAACAAGCCTACAAGAACAAGTAAGTTAGGCTAGGCTGCTTTGAGGAGGAGGACTCTGTTCTTCCACAATGTCCACGAGCAGTACCCTCCACTATTTTCTTTCTAGCCTTCTAGCCAATTTTTTAATCTTCTCCCACGTGTATGGCTCTGTGTGCATGCCCTCCTTCGAGGAGGTCCTTTCGTCTCCGGGCGCGGATCTCAGCCTGCCGTCCAAGCCGAGCAAGTTCCCGGCTCATCTGGCTGACAAGGCCTACGCGTCTGCAGGCGAAGTGGATTCCATGAAAGACCTGCGCGCATCAGCGGATTTCTCGCTCATGTTTACAAAGCGCTCTGCCCAGGCCATTGGGCTTCATGGCCGTCCTTAACAGGCACCTGTGGTTAACCCTAGCTGACCTGAAGTACGTGGACCGCGAGACGCTCCTAAATAATCCAAAACATGATTAGTGTTGTCAAAAGTACCAAGTCAATACTGAAATTTAAAAAAGGTGACTCTTTGAGCGCTGTTGAGCAGAATCGTAAACACCTCGAAATGGCCATTGTGTTCACCCGCTCATCAAATAGTATGTCTGTGATTGGCTACAATAATCAGCTCTTCAAAAACATGTTGTGAATATACATCAATGACGCTCTTCAGCGAGCGCTTACACAGATACACACGGGAGCGTTTGAAAGCAAGCGCCTATCAGCGGACCGGTCCTGCTTGTGCTTTCAAACGCTCCTGCTTTCAAAACACTTTCAAACACTTCCGACCGATCGGCTGCCAGCCTTCCCCACCACGATCCCCCCATAGAACTAATATAGCCGCGGTGTCATTTCCTGGCTGCTGGGAATAGAAATAATTCAACACAGGTATTCCCTTCAGTTCAGACGTAGACCACCTCGCTTCAGGCGTGGGTCCATCACTGCCTTTGCCCCAAAATGCCCCGTTCGGAGACAGGAAGTTCAAAGTCTGCTCGCAAAAGTAGTGATAGAGCATGTCAGGAGAACGGTTTTAAAGCTGCTATTTCGGGGTGCCCAAGAGGGATGTAGGACTCCGTCTGATACTGGACCCGAGACCCCCAACCGAGCACTTCACAAGCACGCGTGAGGAGGTAAGACCCCCCTTAACGTGTGAGGTTATTCGTCGAGGTCTATCGCCTCTTCATGGGCAAGGTAAGCGCGTCTTAGTATGTATGTTTTGCATGTTTGTTTTGCAACCAGCTGATCTTTACAGAACACATTCACCAGGTTTTACAAGCCGAATGGGCCGTCCCTACGTGCCTAAGTCTCTCTCTACACCCTTCAAAGCATTTGTGACACAGATGATAGATCGGTGATTGATTTGGGAACACACACTGGGTCTGATGTGGATGTGTTTGATTTGTGCACACAGATGCTGGATCCGCAGCCGGAGGAGAAGGAGGCCGAGCCGAAGCAGAAGCACCAGTGTTTCTACTGCAGTCAGACTCTGCTGACGGCTAACGCTCTCAGGAGACACTGCAGACAGGAGCACGGGAAGGAGCGCTGCCACGTGTGCCGAGTCTGCAGCAAAGCCTTCAAACGGGCCACACACCTCAAGGTATCGCACACACACACACCTGCTCCACACATACCTCAAGGTATCGCACACACACACCTGCTCCACACACACCTCAAGGTATCGCACACACACACCTGCTTCACACACACCTGCTCCACACACACCTCAAGGTATCACACACACGCATGCTCCACACACACCTCAAGGTATCGCACACACACACCTGCTCCACACACACCTCAAGGTATCGCACCCACACACCTGCTCCACACACACCTCAAGGTATCGCACACACACACCTGCTCCACACACACCTCAAGGTATCGCACACACACACCTGCTCCACACACACCTCAAGGTATCACACACACGCCTGCTCCACACACACCTCAAGGTATCGCACACACACACCTGCTCCACACACACCTCAAGGTATCGCACACACACACCTGCTCCACACACACCTCAAGGTATCGCACACACACACCTGCTCCACACACACCCTCAAGGTATCACACACACGCCTGCACTCAAGGTATCGCACACACACACCTGCTCCACACACACCTCAAGGTATCGCACACACACACCTGCTCCACACACACCTCAAGGTATCACACACACGCCTGCTCCACACACACCTCAAGGTATCGCACACACACACACCTGCTCCACACACAACTCAAGGTATCGCACACACACACCTGCTCCACACACACCTCAAGGTATCGCACACACACACCTGCTCCACACACACCTCAAGGTATCGCACACACACCTGCTCCACACACACCTCAAGGTATCACACACACACACTCACCCTCATGCAACTCACACACACACACCTCAAGGTATCACATACACACTCCTGCTCCACACACACCTCAAGGTATCGCCCACACACACTCTCTAACAGTGCTCCACACACACAGTCACACGGGAAGGAGCACTGCCACGTGTGCCAAGTCTGCAGCTAAGCCTTCAAATGGGCCACACACCTCACACACACTCTTACAATGCTCCACACACACCTCACACACACTCTTACAATGCTCCACACACACCTCACACACACTCTTACAGTGCTCCACACATTTAGTGCCTTCACTATATTTTTGTATCCTGTTCCTTGTTCCTTTGTATCCTGACCATTCTTTTGACTTAGCCATATTTGTAACATGCAGTCAAACGTGACACTCAACAAACCTCACCAGTTCAGATATTTCATGTGTTCTAGCTCAAGCTCACCTGGTGCAACTAATGAAGCCCTTGATTAGTGAGACAACACCTGTTTTGCAGATGTGTGCTGTTGTGAGGGTTTCTATTCAGGTCTGATATGATTTGTTCATTGCAAACAGCTGAAAGTCTGTACATTTTGCCAGTAAAACTGATTTGAAATGGGGGTCGAATTATTTCGATTACAACTTTATATTAAAATAAATATTTAATTTTTTTCTGGAATTTTAGCTTAAATTTAAATTAAAGTTTAAATTGTTTTGCACAATCTTTTTCTTTTTCTTTTTTTCTTAAAAAAAAAATCAAAACACAGTATTAACTCAGCTTTGACAGCTTCCACTCTCCTGGGAAGGCTTTCCACTAGATTTTTGTGGGGTTTTGTGTGCATTCCTCCAGTAGAGCATTTGTTAGGTCAGGCACATGTTGCATGAGAAGGTCTGGTTCACGATCTCTGTTACAGTTCATCTCAGCGGTGATGGATGCCGCTGGAAGTTTAAACTCTTCATCTATTGAATCAGCAGAGCGTTGGGGACTTTTACACACCACACGCCTCAGCACTCTTGACAGGTTCACTCTGTAGCTTTACATGATCTTCTGTCATGTCTGAGTTGCTGCTTCTAAACGCTTCCACTTTCCAATAACACCACTACAGTTGACTGAGGAAAATATAGCAGGGATAAAATTTCATGAACTGACTTATTGCAAAGCTGCCCTCTTATCACTGTACCACACTTGAGTTGACTGAGCTCCAGAAGAACCACACATTTATTTCACTAATGTTTGTAAATGCAGACTGCAAGAGTAGAGGCTTGATTTATACACCAGAATTCAATCATTAAGAGGATGCTTTTTATCCACATAGTGAATATCCAAATGCATAACTTTACACTGTAGGCATCTCTTGGCTATTATGGGTATTATGGTTTTTATTTCTCTCACCAGATGGCAGCAATCTGCCCGAATACATGACACATTCTGTCATATGCAGAAAAGTGGCATAAACCAACAAACCGAAATCAACAATTCACAGATATTACTTTTCCAGTCAAACAGTCAAAAAACATGTTTTATATATAAAATATATTTAATTCCACCCAATTATATAGAAATCATTGCAGCACAGTGTGTAAATAAACAAATAATGGCTGCCAAACAATCACTTTTTCCCATGTAAAAATATTAATGTTCACCCTTAAAAATGTCCTCTATTAAAATCTCTTATTTTACAGCACATATTGACATTCCATGACCAAATGTTCCTCTAAATCCTTAATCCATGTCATATTCCTTTTATAAATATAGTACATTGCTGTTTCCCATTTGTTTTTTACAAACTGAGACTAAATTTTGTTCTCTGTTAATCGACAGCATGTCACAGATAATTTTAAGTCTGCTATAGATGGGATTATAAGTGTCATACCGATCCTCTGGGTGTTTGTTACTGTAATGAACTGTAAATGTCTCTTTCAGGAGCACGAGTATGTCCATAAGAAGGGACCCAAAGTCAGCGCTCAGAAACCCAAAGTCTTCAAATGCTCCAACTGTGACAAAGCCTTCGCCAAACCCAGTCAGTTAGAAAGACACAATCGCACACACACAGGTAAAGCTCTGTTTACTACTCTGTTTTACTGGCATGTGATCGCAGTTTGAAATGGATTAATTAACTCTCTATGGTATGCATTATGTTCTAACCATGAAATATCTTTTCAAATCAGTTTTTATTACATGAAATAGCTCCAATCATACAAAAAGATTTTTTGAAAATACAAGGGAATTGTTTGGGAAATGTTGATATGTGGCAATGCTGTACCACGATGGAAAATGGTCAAAAAAAATTCTATAAAATTATGATTTCTTTTCTACTTAATTGCACATTTCCTTTAGAAATTGATAGATGTACAGTATATACTTGGAACTCATGCAAACCAAAAATAAATAGATCCCTATCATTTAATCCCTATCATTTGGCTAACTAATCCTCACTCTCATCACATGGAAGAGCTAACTCTGCACTATTGCCCTTTCTGTAAAATATTGCTGCATTCATTTTCTCAAAAGAAGAAATCAGTTTGTTATTTATACATAAATACAACTATACTACAATAAACACTTCAAATAAATAATTAACTGCAATCATATACTCCAATTCCACTGTGGTGCAGCGTTGCCATATGGAAACATTGATATTTTCTTAATTTACAATAAAACTATGTTAGACACAGTTGATTTGTGAATGGAAATATCTAATTTACTTATCAAAGATCCTGCAAAAAAAATCCCCCTTGAGAAAAGATTTTAAGAAATGAAGTTATTAGAGCAATTTCTGGAGCACTTCAACAGGTGTCTTTAATGTGAGGGAGATGGTGGGAAAGAGGGACATTCAAATGTCATGTGATTTAAAAACAGCATATCATTGGGTACTTTAAGGCCTGCTCTTTTAATTCCTTTAGTGCAATATAGTGTATTTTTTTCTGAATAACAAGGAAATTAGTAGAAATGAATTACCATAAGTACCATAAAGGGTTAAATCATTGACTTTACCATGTTTGCAGTTGTGTAAGACATTGAGCAGAGTACAGTCAGGTGTGAAGGTTCACTGGCACGCTTTCTTGGTTTCAGGTGAGCGGCCCTTCAAGTGTCCTCTGTGTGACAAAGCCTTCAACCAGAAGAGCGCTCTGCAGGTGCACCGGGTCAAACACACGGGAGAGAAGCCCTACAGGTGTGAGGTCTGCACCATCAGCTTCACTCAGAAGAGCAACATGAAGCTGCACATGAAGAGATCTCACGGCTATCTGCCGTCCTGCAGCAAACTCACCGGTACGTGTGGAGCAGATCAGCAGCCTGTGTTCAGAGCGTCCTTAAAGAGACAGTTCACCCAGAGATGAAGAATCTCTCATCATCTACTCACACTCATGCTGTTACAAACCTGTATGAGTGCTGAACACAGAAGAAGATATTTAGAAGAATGTTGGTAAGCAAACATTTAACAGTAGCCATTGACTGAAAAAATACTGTGGAAGTCAATGACTACCGTCAACTGTTTGATTACCAACATTCTTCAAAATATCTTCTTCTGTGTTCAGCAGAAGAAAGAAACTCATACGTGATATATGAGTAAATCATGACAATTTCCATTTTTGGGTGAACTGTCCCTTTAAGATCATGAGAAACTGGTAGTTTGTGTACGTATATATTTGGTGAATGAGAAGAGTAACTCAATTCACCCTTATTTTTTAATTTGTCAAAATGACAAAGCATGTTGAATTATATTTTTGAGATTGGGTAGACGGGGGGAAATGCTGACTTTTTAGGCTCTTTCTGCCGCATGTCAGAGACAGACACATGAAACAGGGTTACACTTCTGAAATGTTTGCTTCTGTGACTGCCTAAAAATTAACAAATGTGGCAAAGTCCCTGGAAGAAAGTAAATTATTACCCAGCCATCAAATGAGCCACACACTTCAAGGTTTCATTACGACCGTGTTCTGAGTTCAGCTCATCAGCCTTTAGCAGCTCATCATTACTGTATTCTTGGGTCTCTCTCTTATAGGCTATAGACAATTTGGACTAGTCACCTCAGATTTACTGCCCAATGATCCAGAAAGTCATGCTTTACTCAGATCAGTTACGGCTAACCTCGGTTACCTGAAGGGGGAACTCACGCTGCGTCGGTTGGCGCTGAGGGAACGCTTTGAGTGATGGCGTGAAGCACATGTCAGATCAGTCCTCTGGTGTGGCAGAACGTCAGAGGCGGTGACGTCACGAACCAGGACACTATAAAGCTGCCCAAACACAGCAGCGCTAGCTTCGCTAAGTCGCTGACAGGCACCCAGGAGTTATGTCAGGTGGTAGCGTCTCGTTCCCTCTTCAGGGAACTGAGGTTACAGTCGTGACCGAGGCGTTCCCTTTCAAGGGATCTTGCGGCAACGTCTATGCCAAGGGTCAGCAACAGGCTGCCCAAAACTGGCCCGCACCCGCAGATTATTCTGATAGCGGCTGGTTCTCAAATAGACCTGTAATGACAGCAACAGTTACTCACAAAAACTTTGTCTTTAGTGATTTATTTTAGGATTTTAGGATTTATTTTATTTTGCCTTCAAAATAAATGTACGAGAACATTTTGAAGCAATGTTTTATTTTGAGATGAATTGAGAGCTTTTAATTTGAAAAGTTCTGAAAGACATTCAAAAGGGTCTGTGGACCACTTCGTTGCAGATTCATCTTCTTTTCATGCCCTATTTACGGAACTTCTTCTTTAGACTCTTTGATAGTGCCATTTACTCTCTCAGCTAGCTTAAATGTTAACATCACTCTGCACACGACATAATAGCGTAACTCACCTCCAGCACGCAAACAATTTTAAAAAATGCAGTTTAGTACGTGACGTTGCCAAGGAATAATTCTGAGTGTAAAAGTAGGCTACGTCAAATTATTATTACAATAAGTTGTGTAACAAGCTAATTAAAATGATACACATTTATTATTCCCAATAGGAAATAAAACATAGTTTGTTAAAGCAACACTATGTAACATTTTTACCTTAAAATAATGTTTCCAAAATCTCATCAGTGGTTCATCGAGTCGTAACGGGGTGAAAGGCACTTCTGCCTCCGCTTTGCGTTGCTATATCTGCTATAACCACACTATATCTGCTATAAACACACTATATCTGCTATAAACACAGTATCTGCTATAACACACTATATCTGCTACAAGACACTATATCTGCTATAACCACACTATATCTGCTATAACCACACTATATCTGCTATAAACACACTATATCTGCTATAACCACACTAAATATGCTATAAACACTATATCTGCTATAACCACACTATATCTGCTATAATCACACTATATCTGCTATAATCACACTATATCTGCTATAAAGACACTATATCTGCACTATATCTGCTATAAACACACTATATCTGCTTAACCACACTATATCTGCTATAACACTATATCTGCTATAACACTATGTCTGCTATAACCACACTATATCTGCTTAACCTCACTATATCTGCTATAAACACACACTATATCTGCTATAAACACACTATATCTGCTATAACCACACACTATATTTGCTATAACCACACTAAATATGCTATAACCACACTCTATATCTGCTATAACCACACTATATGTAACCACACTATATCTGCTATAAACACACTATATCTGCTATAAACACACACTTTATCTGCTATAACCACACTATATCTGCTATAAACACACTATATCTGCTATAACCACACTATATCTGCTATAAATACACTATATCTGCTATAACCACACTATATCAGCTATAACCACACTATATCTGCTATAACCACACTATATCTGCTTAACCACACTATATCTGCTATAAACACACTATATCTGGTTAACCACACTATATCTGCTATAAACACACACTATATCTGCTATAACCACACTATATCTGCTATAACCACACTATATCTGCTATAAACACACACTCTATCTGCTATAACCACACTATATCTGCTATAAACACACTATATCTGCTTAACCACACTATATCTGCTATAAACACACACTATATCTGCTATAACCACACTATGTCTGCTATAAACACGCTATATCTGCTATAACCACACCCTATATCTGCTATAAACGCACTCTATCTGCTAAAACCACACTAAATCTGCTTAACCACACTATATCTGCTATAACCACACTATATCTGCTATAACCACACTATATCT
This sequence comes from Meda fulgida, assembly GCA_030578275.1. Classification (NCBI taxonomy): domain Eukaryota; kingdom Metazoa; phylum Chordata; class Actinopteri; order Cypriniformes; family Leuciscidae; genus Meda; species Meda fulgida. The sequence continues at coordinate 35,721,571 of CM060631.1, read as the reverse complement.
GCTATAAACACACTATATCTGCTTAACCACACTATATATGCTATAAACACACTATATCTGCTATAAACACACTATATCTGCTAAAACACACTATATCTGCTATAACCACACTATTATATCTGCTATAAACACACTATATACAACAAACACTGTTGACTTTGGACTATTTTATTTATTTTTCAATTTTTATATTTATATTTATGTTTACATCACATCTCTCATATAATGTGCTATACCTGACTTACGTGCATTGACCTTCTAATTGTACATTTTATCTACCTCTGTCCTGTCTCTACTGTTGCAAACCGTAATTTCCCCATTGTGGGACAAATAAAGGTTTTTCTTATCTTATCTTATATCTGCTATAACCACACTATTATATCTGCTATAAACACTATATCTGCTAAAACACACTATATCTTCTATAACCACACTATGTCTGCTATAAACACACTATACCACACTATATCTGATATAAACACACTATATCTGCTATAACCACACTATATCAGCTATAACCACACACTATATCTGCTATAAACACACTATATCTGCTATAATCACAATAAATATGCTATAACCACACTCTATATCTGCTATAACCACACTATATGTAACCACACTATATCTGCTATAAACACACTATATCTGCTATAAACACACACTATATCTGCTATAACCACACTATATCTGCTATAAACACACTATATCTGCTATAACCACACTATATCTGCTATAACCACACTATATCAGCTATAACCACACTATAATATCTGCTATAAACACACTATATCAACTATAACCACACTATATCTGCTATAACCACACTAAATAAACTATAACCACACTATATCAGCTATAACCACACACTATATCTGCTATAAACACACTATATCTGCTATAATCACACTAAATATGCTATAACCACACTCTATATCTGCTATAACCACACTATATGTAACCACACTATATCTGCTATAACCACACTATATCTGCTATAACCACACTATATCTGCTATAAACACACTATTTCCGCTATAACCACACTATATCTGCTATAAACACACTATATCTGCTATAACCACACTATATCAGCTATAACCACACTATAATATCTGCTATAAACACACTAGATCTGCTATAACCACACTATATCTGCTATAACCACACTATATCCGCTATAAACACACTATATCTGCTATAAACACACTATATCTTATCTGCTATAACCACACTATATCTGCTATAAACACACTATATCAGCTATATCCACACTATAATATCTGCTATAAACACACTATATCAACTATAACCACACTATATCTGCTATAACCACACTATATCTGCTATAACCACTCTATATCTGCTGAACCACACTATATCTGCTATAAACACACTATACCACACTATATCTGCTATAACACACTATATCTGATCTGCTATAACCACACTATATCTGATACAAACACACTATATCTGCTATAACCACACTCTATCTGCTTTAAACACACTACATCTGCTATAACCACACTATATCTGATATAAACACACTATATCTGCTATAACCACACTATATCTGCTATAACCACACTATATCTGCTGTAAACACACTATATCTGCTATGAACACACTATATCTGATATAAACACACTGTTTTGCTATAAACGCAGTATATATCTGCTATAAACACACTATATCTGCTATAAACACACTATATCTGCTATAACCACACTATATCTGATCTGCTATAACCACACTATATCTGATCTGCTATGAACACACTATATCTGATATAAACACACTATTTTGCTATAAACACACTATATATCTGCTATAACCACACTATATCTGCTATAACCACACTATATCTGATATAAACACACTATATCTGCTATAACCACACTATATCTGATATAAACACACTACATCTGCTAAAACACACTATATCTGCTATAACCACACTATTATATCTGCTATAAACACACTATATCTGCTATAACCACACTATTATATCTGCTATAAACACACTATATCTTCTATAACCACAATATGTCTGCTATAAACACACTATACCACACTATATCTGCTATAAACACACTACATCTGCTATAACCACACTATATCTGATATAAACACACTATATCTGCTATAACCACACTATATCTGATATAAACAAACTATATCTGCTATAACCACACTATATCTGCTATAAACACACTATATCTGCTATAACCACACTATATCTGCTATAAACACAATATATCTGCTATAAACACACTACATCTGCTATAAACACACTATATCGGATATAAACACACTATATCTGCTATAACCACACTATATCTGATATAAACAAACTCTATCTGCTATAACCACACTATATCTGCTATAACCACACTATATCTGATATAAACACACTATATCTGCTATAACCACACTATATCAGCTATAACCACACTATAATATCTGCTATAAACACACTAGATCTGCTATAACCACACTATATCTGCTATAAACACACTATATCTGCTATAACCACACTATATCCGCTATAAACACACTATATCCGCTATAAACACACTAGATCTGCTATAACCACACTATATCTGCTATAACCACACTATATCCGCTATAAACACACTATATCTGCTATAAACACACTATATCTTATCTGCTATAACCACACTATATCTGCTATAAACACACTATATCAGCTATATCCACACTATAATATCTGCTATAAACACACTATATCAACTATAACCACACTATATCTGCTATAACCACACTATATCTGCTATAACCACTCTATATCTGCTGAACCACACTATATCTGCTATAAACACACTATACCACACTATATCTGCTATAACACACTATATCTGATCTGCTATAACCACACTATATCTGATACAAACACACTATATCTGCTATAACCACACTCTATCTGCTATAAACACACTACATCTGCTATAACCACACTATATCTGATATAAACACACTATATCTGCTATAACCACACTATATCTGCTATAACCACACTATATCTGCTGTAAACACACTATATCTGCTATGAACACACTATATCTGATATAAACACACTGTTTTGCTATAAACGCAGTATATATCTGCTATAAACACACTATATCTGCTATAAACACACTATATCTGCTATAACCACACTATATCTGATCTGCTATAACCACACTATATCTGATCTGCTATGAACACACTATATCTGATATAAACACACTATTTTGCTATAAACACACTATATATCTGCTATAACCACACTATATCTGCTATAACCACACTATATCTGATATAAACACACTATATCTGCTATAACCACACTATATCTGATATAAACACACTATATCTTATCTGCTATAACCACACTATATCTGCTATAAACACACTATTATATCTGCTATAAACACACTATATCTGCTATAACCACACTATTATATCTGCTATAAACACACTATATCTTCTATAACCACAATATGTCTGCTATAAACACACTATACCACACTATATCTGCTATAAACACACTACATCTGCTATAACCACACTATATCTGATATAAACACACTATATCTGCTATAACCACACTATATCTGATATAAACAAACTATATCTGCTATAACCACACTATATCTGCTATAAACACACTATATCTGCTATAACCACACTATATCTGATATAAACACACTATATCTGCTATAAACACAATATATCTGCTATAAACACACTACATCTGCTATAAACACACTATATCGGATATAAACACACTATATCTGCTATAACCACACTATATCTGATATAAACAAACTCTATCTGCTATAACCACACTATATCTGCTATAACCACACTATATCTGATATAAACACACTATATCTGCTATAACCACATTATATCTGCTATAACCACACTATATCTGCTATAAACACACTATATCTGCTATAAACACACTTTCATGAAATCATGTAACATACTCGACCTCGTCTGTGGAGGCTGGGAAAGGCCTTGAAGGACAATGGCCAAATCCCATCTTGGCACCCTGGTGCGAGCTGCAGGCCTCAGCCTCAGAGTACCATGGAGGAAACAAGATACCAAGGTGTCTTTACCCAAAGACCCCGACATGGTTGTAAAGCGCTTTGGGTGTACAGTAGTACATATGAAAGCACTATATAAAATGCCTCATTCATTCACTTCAGAGCATAAAGTTTCCTCGTGGAGGGAGCTCTGGAGTGCAGAATGGTCTCCACAACCTCGGTTGAGAGACCTGTCCCTATGTGGCCAAGCCCACAGCTTCCACAGTTCTGAACGGGGGTGAATAATTGAGGACAGATGGTCCCTCCTGACGGGTAGCACCGGCGGAGGCCTGTCGGGGAGAGACACTAGATCGGGAAACCAAACTCTGCCTGGCCACCGCAGGGCTATAAAATGTAGGCCAACCTGATCCCAGCGAACTCTCTCCAGAACTCCCCGGAGCAGAGCAGTCGGGGGAAAAGCATACAAACATAGCCTCGGCCACGTTTGTATATATACATAAGCATACATATATATAAAAAGAAAGACAGAACAACAACAAATAGACGGCGACAGAGTTTCACACAGAGCGCTTACTGAAGACAGAAGCTAGCGCTGCTGTGTTTGGGCAGCTTTATAGTGTCCTGGTTCGTGACGTCACCGCCTCTTGTCGTTACGCCACACCAGAGGACTGATCTCACATGTGCTTCACGTCATCACGCAAAGTGTTCCCTCAGCGCCAACCGACACCCTTGAAAGGGAACTTACCATTTGAATGTGAATATAAAGTTAAATGTGATTGCAGTTATTGCTGCTGAGGGACATTTTCACAGCACAGACCATTAATATTACATATTTTTCTTCTTAAAATGTTGGCAGTTAAAATTATAGACAAAACCAATGCTAACAACAGGCAAATGCTGTTTGCACACTGAAAATAGTTGTCTCCACCTATTGATATTTATGATATGTATGTCACGCATCTCTCTCTCCACACTGATCCTGTTATCAGACAGGTTTCTTCTGTAGTTCTGTCTGTCAATCACACACTGGTGGGCGGAGCTACTGTAAACAGCCTCTCGGCTGATTTGCACTTGGTGAATGCTGAGAAATGTAACCATGAATAATATCAACAACAGTGGGCTCGTTCTGTGAACTCTTGTCTCGTTCCCCGGCAGTGAAACCACAGGAGGTAGAAGTGGTGCTGGAACACGACTCCGAGTCGGACTCGCAGCCGGTGGCGTCACAGGAGGGCAAACACACGGAGTCGGGTCTAGATCTGGAGGAGAGTGTGCAAGAGTCTTCAGAGGGCTGGCAGTGCCCCATCCCGACAGTCTTCCCATGAGCCTCTGCTTCCCCTGACATCAGCAGCGCAGATTACTGGCCAACCAGTGGGACTTACAGTGAGAGAAATCATGCGTTTATGTGAATGTACATGATTTTATACACTCCATGCTGCATTTGAAGACTTTCGGAGTCAAGGACTGAACTCACTGAAGGGGTTGCCAATTTCATTTTTTTTACAGTTTTTTTAATTATTGTTTTATGTTAGAGCCATATTTGTCACGACTAAAGTAAAGATTGTAATTGTGTATTTGAAAGGATCTAGTTTCAAGTTTTCATTTGTATCCTCATCTGTGGTTAAACTAAAGCAGTACGTTCTAGATACTAAAGTCCCACAATCCCTGATATGTCACATTAATCAGTTTAATCCAATTTTGGCAAACGTTTTTGTAATATGCACAAATATTTAATAATAAATTTAGTTTTTTTTTTTTTTTAATTTATCAGTTTTCTATTTTTGTTTTTCTGCAACTTTGTTCTAATCTGTTTTAATTAATTTATGGGTTTTATTTATGTATTAAAGCTGCAGTCGGCAAGTCTGGCAGATTGAGTGGACTTAGGCAAAATTTTGAATGTTTACAACTCTCGTGCCCCTCCCCCACTTTCAACGAATACCCTCCCACCGAGTTCGTGCTCGTCAGTGCGTGTGCACCGCGAACCTGCCCAACAAGTGCTAACGTTAGATATTATCCATACCAACAAATTTGGGCAAACATACTTAGATTACTAACATAACACTAAGAAATAAAGTAACTGGTTGAAAAAGCACAATTACCTGTTGAGAAGAAATGTTGCAAGCTCTGCATCCAGCTTGAACCCAATTAAATCACGTAACGTTGAATCTCTCCACCTTTCAAATGCCGATCCGATGTTGATCCTGGTTTTATTACGGGCACGGTCGCTTTCTTTCTTTACTTCTTTCTTTTCAGCAGGTGTTCTCTTTTCCTGTGTTGTTTTTGACCTCCTAGCTCTTGAGGTTAACTGAGGAATTGGAATCTTTTCCGCCATCACTCTTCGTTACTGCGCGAACTTCAGGCGTGTGCATGCAACTTGCGCGAGGGGTGGTGTGTGCACGACCTGTGATTGACAGTCAGATCTCACACCCCCCTGCGCTGATTGGACACAATGAACCGAGAGCGGTGGATTTTTACAAAACAAATAACACGCTCCAGGTGGAGTTAGAAGCTCGGGTTTTTTCTAAAACCACTTTATTTATGTTGTTCTGTCGGATTATAGTGTCGATTTCACTGAATATGATCAAAAAAAATTTGCCGACGGCAGCTTTAACTGTGACAGCATTAGTTTGACTAAACTATAATGAATTGTGAAAACACTGAATACACACACAAAAACGTATATATCAAAATCCACAGTATATGATCCAAATATATGAGAATTTCCCACGTTGATTGACTGAAGATCACTGTATAACTCCTGCATCATCTGACACAGAAACTAATACCATCGTGTTTAGTGCAATATATCTAGCACAATTTTCTAACATACGTTGGTATTTGTTGTTGATTTGGTTGTGAAGCCAGCTTAACATTAACACAAAAGTGAAGGATTTATAATCTGCTGCAGCTGTTCGTGTTTCAGAGGGAGACTCGTGTGTGTTTTACTGAGATCCTGAAGCATGTGTGTGTGAGACTGCTAACACTCTGCGAGAGCATGACTTCACTATTACCAACACATTGTTTCAGCAGAAAGCCAAATATAAAACATCTTGGATGCATCTAAATCTAATCGAATCTCCCCGATCTAAACACTAGCACCTGATTGATTATGTCATAGCAAGACGTGCTGGCGTTAGCGATGTTCTGTTGACCCGGGCCATGAGAGGTGCAGAGAGCTGGACGGATTATTATCAAGCCCCACATCAAAGTGCCCCCCTCACAGCGTCTCAGAAAATCCACCAAAAAGCAACAGAATTGTGCTATGCTGAAGTCGGCTTCACCGAGGGATATGTTTGCCGGTCTGTAGGTATGAGGTTATCAGAGAGCGAGGCCATTCTGCGTTCTGATTACACCATAGATCAGAAATGGGCATACATAGCCTCAATGCTACACGAAACTGTAGTCGACTCTATAGGCTATAAAACCAGAAAACATCAGGGAAACTAAGCGCAGAGCATACAGGGCTACTGTCAACTGCCCTGCATCCCCCATCCTTCGGCAGCAGTGGCAAACAGCGCGCAAGGAGGTACAGACAACTTCTCGTACTCTACAGAATTCATGGTGGTTGAGCAAGGCTCAAGAAATTCAATCATATGCTGATAGAAATGATATGTATAACTTTTACAACTCCTTAAAAACCATATATGGTCCTAAAAATTGTTCTATTACACCTTTAAAAGAAGCAGATGGACTCACAATTTTAAAAGACAGGAAACAGATCTTGGCAAGGTGGGCTGAATATTTTGAAGACCTCCTTAACCATCAGTCACCAATTGATCATTCCATCTTGGAGGAGCTGCCAAATCCACCACCTATCCCAACACTTGAACATCTCCAACATTTCTAGAGGAGCTAGCAGCGATCAACTCCCTCAGGAATAGTAAGTCCCCTGGCAATGACGGCATCCCAGCAGAGCTCCTTAAACAGGGTGGCTACCTGTGTCCCAGGATGACTCTTCAGTACATCCTGCAGGTCTGGGAACAGGAGCGTGTCCCTCAACAATGGAGGGATGTAAACATTGTTACTTTATATAAAAACAAGGAAAAGTCTATTTGTAGCAACAGTCGAGGTATGTTGCTGCTAGCTGTCGCAGGAAAGGTCCTGGTGAAATCATCATGTAGGCTGCTGGAAAAGTAACCAAACATTTGTTTCCAGAGTCACAGTGTGGTTTCAGAAAGAATCAGAGTTCTGTGCACATGATTCTCACAGTGAGACAGCTGCAAGAAAAGGCCATGAACAACATCAGGATCTCACCAAAGCATTCGACCACCATCGGGCACAATGAACTGACAATGAGAGAGAGAAGTGTGTGTGTGTGTGTGTGTGTGTGTGTGTGTGTGTGTGTGTGTGTGTGTGTGTGTGTGTGTGTGTGTGTGTGTGTGTGTGTGTGTGACTGTGTGTGTGTGTGTGTGTGTGTGTGTGTGGTATGTCCAAAGTTACTCTGTGCCCTGTCTTGCAGGTATCCTGGAAGCTCCTCCCATCATTTCACTAGTTATCTTGGTCTGCTGACCAGCCTTTAAAAGCCCCTGCGCCTCGAGCCCGGCACGTCTCAGAAGATACAGAGGTTTCAGTGTAAGATAGGCAGGTACCAGAGAGTTTGCTTTAAGGGTTGTCAGTGCACTCAGGGGCTTGCTTGCTGTGCTCATCAGAGGGTGATTTTGATAAGTTAGGTGCTCTAGTTTGCGGGTACCATTGTAGTTATGTGTCATGATCCTAGCTTAGTGTGTTATGCAGTTTTTGTTTGTCAAGTGACTGTGCAACTTGACCTTGTGTAGGCTAGTTCTCCCTGAGTTAGTTGTTGCCTTAGTTATTGATTACCAGCAAGTTCCATTTTGGTAGTGGTATTTGTTTGGGTAATGTTCTGTACTACATCAGTAGTTTGATGGGTTGGTTCTAGTCCTACTTTTGTGATCATGGTTCTGATAGTCATTGGGTAGAGAGAGCATTGGTGATTTAGCTGCTTTTGTAATATTGGACACTTTGTGCTGTGTGTATGGTGTGCACTGGTTTCATGTTGAAACTTTCTGTAAAGGCTTCAGGTGCAGTCTTGTTAAGATGTAAGAAAGCTATAGAGTATGGCAACACTTGATGACTTTGTAAGTGCACCGTCAGAGGAGTTGCTTGAGCAACTTACTAAAGATCAGCTTCTAAAACTTGCTAGTCATTATGACATTGAGATTGCCAGTAGTGAGAAACGTTTAAAAGAGAATATCAAGGAGTCTATTAAGACTATCCTAATAGAGCATGGTATCCTCAAGTCTGCTCCTCCACTGGCATCTCAAAAGAATATACCACCTCAAATGTCACAGAGTGCTGTTGAGTTGAGGTTGAGAGAACTGGTTTTACAAGAACGGCACCTAGAAGAAAAGCAGAAGGAGAGACACCTAAGAGAGAAGCAAATGCATTTAGAACATGAACGTTTCCTTAAAGACCTGGAAATCAAGCATGTTTCTCTAGTGAGCTCTCCTAAACTTGAGTCAGCTGGGTTTGATGCAGTTAGAAACATTCGATTGGTTCCCCGTTTTGTGGATAAAGATGTTGAAAAGTATTTTCCTAATTCTGAACGTGTGGCTACAATTTCAAAGTGGCCTGAGCATGCCTGGACGTTACTTTTGCAGAGTGTTTTTGTAGGAAAAGCACAGGAAGCTTACTCGGCTTTAAGTCTTGAGGAAAGCAAGGACTATGAGATCGTCAAAGGTGCCATATTGAGAGCTTATGAGCTAGTTCCTGAGGCTTACCACCAATGCTTTAGAAGTCTCAGTAAGCTTGACAAACAAACTTATGTTGAGTTTGCTAAAGAAAAGGAAACCCTTTTTGGTAGATGGTGTAAGTCCCTGAAAGTAGAAACGAAGGAAGATCTTCGCCAATTAGTTTTGCTTGAGGAATTAAAAAATTATTTGCCAGATGTTGTTTGTACATATCTAAATGAACAAAAAGTGACAACTATCTGTAAAGCTGCTGTGTTGGCAGATGAGTTTATGTTGACGCACAAGCTTGATTTTGATAAAGGACAGGGTGAGCAAAAGGGTGGCGTTGTATTTCATAGAGCTTGCACTTTGAAGCACATTCCCACAGTTTCTGCCCCCTTTGCCAGAAAGTCGGCCATTGGAAACGTTGCTTCCGACAAGGCATGTTTCTATTGCAAGAAACCTGGTCATCTAATTGCCGACTGTCCTGTCTTGAACAAGAAACATAAATCTGTTATGCCTGTAGCCTTAATAAAAACTGTGAACACGGCTGCGATTCCAGTTACCAGAGAGCATCCAACTCAAAAGCCAGAGGTTTTTGGCTCTTCGTCTTTCCTTATGGATGGTTTTGTCTCTCTTGCTTCTGACCCTACAGCTAAGCGACGTATTAAGATCTGGAGAGACTCTGGAGCTTTTCAGTCTTTGATCCTCCAGGATTTTCTTCAGTCTGCATTGGGCTCCAATGCTATTGTTCAAGGGTTTGGTGGCGGTTACCTGTCCTTACCCATGCATTATCTTAACCTCCAAACCGCTTTGGTGTCTGGGGAGGTTGTTGTCACTCTTTGTCATCATATTCCTATTGAAGGTGTGTCTTTCATTTTAGGCAATGACCTGGCTGGTGGTAGAGTGCTTGCTACTCCTGAGGTGGTTCCTTTCCCGGTAGCATCTAAAAGCCCAGATGAACTTGAAAAGCAATTTCCAGATACGTTCTCTGTTTGTGTTGCTACTCGTGCTAGGGCAAAGAAAAACCAAGCCAAAGCCTGTGACTCGGAGATTGCACTTTCTAACCCTGTAAAAGATCCAGCCAAAACTCAAAGATTGCACTGTCTGACACCTTCATAGTAAATTGAGACATTAGGGTTTATTACAGTGTTCCCCTCTCGTGAAGAGCTAAAAGTGGAACAAGGAAAAGAAACAACTTTGGTTTCCCTCTTTGAAGAGGCTGTTTCTGATGCAGTTACTACTGTTTCTTGTGGATACTGTGTGAATGATGGATTGTTAATGAGAAAGTGGACTTCTCCTAAGATGTCTTGGCATGATGAGTGGAGTAGTGTGTTTCAGGTTGTTGTTCCTAAGGCTTGTCGATCTGGTGTCTTGCAACTGGCTCATGATCATTGTCTTGCGGGTCATATGGGCATCAAAAAGACTTTAGATCGGGTACTGAGGCATTTTTTCTGGCCTGGGGTTAAATCTGACGTTGCACAATACTGTAGAACATGTCATGTGTGTCAAATTGTTGGTAAGCCTAAACAGAAAATTCCACCTGCGCCTTTGCATCCCATTACAGTTATTGGAGAACCCTTTGAGCGAATCTTGATTGATTGTGTTGGTCCACTCCCTCGCACTAAATCAGGTAACCAGTACTTACTGACCATCATGTGTGCTGCTACTCGGTTTCCTGAAGCTATTCCTTTACGCAGGATTACTGCTCCAGTAGTTTCTAAGGCCATGATTAAGTTTTTCACAACATTCCAAGAATTGTTCAGACTGATCAGGGGTCAAATTTTATGTCCTATGTGTTCTCCCGAGCATACTGCGAGCATACTGTAGAGTTTGAAAGAGATTGGGATGAGGGAACCCCTTTACTCCTCTTTGCGGTTAGAGAAGTGACCCAAGAGTCCCCTGGTTTCAGTCCGGCTGAACTGGTGTTTGGCCATACTGTGCAAAGTCCACTGAAACTTTTGAAGGAGAATTGGTTGGAAAATCAGCCTTTGTGTGTAACTTTTGGTCTAAGCTTAACAAGGCATGTGAACTGGCCAAGCAAAATTTGGAGGAAGCTCAAGGGAGAATGAAGGGGTATTGTGATAAAAAGGCAAAGCATTGAGTGTTTAATCCAGGTGACAAGGTATTAGTCTTTTTGCCCCTTCTGGGATCTGCTTTGCAGGCTCAATATAGCGGACCATATGTGGTTGAGCGTCCGGTTGGTGAATGTGATTACTTGGTTAAGACCCCAGATTGGAATCGTAAAACATGTTTATGCCATGTTAACCTGTTAAAGTCCTATTGTGAGAGAAATCAGGATGTGAAGCCCGTTGCTGTGTTGAATATTCCAATCAATGTAGGTGAGAAGGACACTGATGTTGTTGTTAATCCAGAAATGTCTCAAGGTAGGCTGCCAAACTCAAGAATTCTGGCCAGTTTAGATGACCATCTTTCTTACCTGGATCCTCCAAACCGTTTTGACATCATGGAAGCAATTCACCAATATCCTGACCTTTTCTCTGATGTGCCTACATGCACCAATTTCCTTCATCATAACATTGATGTACAGTAGGTGTTGCTGGTCCTATTAAGCAACCTCTTTACAGAGTCAACCCTGTGAGGCTTATCTTGATGATGTGGTTATTTACAGCTCTACCTGCTCTCAACATGTAGTCCAGCTGAAAGAGGTGTTCCATAGGCTGGTTGCTGCAAATTTGACTTTGAACCTTGCCAAATGTGAATTTGGACAGGCCACACTAACATACTTGGGCAAGGTTGTTGGACATGGAAAGGTCTGTCCCATCGGCGCTAAAGTAGAGGCCATTGTGAACTTTGGTGTGCCAACGACTCGGCGTGAGCTGAAACGTTTTCTTGGGATGGCAGGCTATAATAGGAGCTTTTGTAAGAACTTTGCTACCGTTGTTGCTCCCTTGACTAACCTTCTCAGCCCAAAGGTCCTGTTTGTTTGGTCCAGCTTGTGTCACTCTGCATTCGAGAACTTGAAAGCACTGTTAGCAAGTGCTCCTGTTCTTGCCGCCCCTGATTTTGATAGGCCTTTTAAACTAGCTGTTGATGCTAGTGATGCTGGTGTTGGGGATGTTTTACTCCAAGAGGATTCAGAGGGAGTTGAGCATCCTGTATGCTTTTTTTTTTTTTGACGTACATCAGAAGTATTATTCTACTGTAGAGAAAGAGGCCTTGGCCCTTATTCTAGCCCTGGTTCATTTTGATGTCTATACCTCTTCTTGTCAGACCCTAGTGGTCTACACAGACCATAACCCTCTTGTTTTTCTCGGTAGGATGAAAAACTCCAACCCCCGGCGCTAATGCAATGGAGTTTATTTTTGCAGGGGTTTAACATCCAGCACATCCGTGGAAAGGGCAATGTGTTTACAGATACCCTGTCTAGGTCTATATGCAGTCAGTTTAGTTTTGTGTTATTCTGTGTGACAAGCAACTGAGTGGTTGCTTTAGGGAAACCTACTTATGGAAGGAGGTGTTATGTCCAAAGTTACCCTGTGCCCTCTTTGCAGGTATCCTGGAAGCTCCTCCCATCATTTCCCTAATTACCTGGGTCTGCTGGCCAGCCTTTAAAAGCCCCTGTCTAGCTCCACTCACTCTCTCTATCTCACACTGCAGCCGGGAGCAGCAGCCACCATTGTTCTTTGTCTGTTTAACTTGGTTTGCAATAAACCTTATTTTGGTCATAATAGGCGTTTGTGACTCCTCTATGTTGCCTCCCTTGAGCCAGGGTCGTAACTGTGTGTGTGTGTGTGTGTGTGTGTGTGTGTGTGTGTGTGTGTGTGTGTGTGTGTGTGTGTGTGTGTGTGTGTGTGTGTGTGTGTGTGTGTGTGTGTGTGTGTGTGTGTGTGTGTGTGTGTGTGTGTGTGTGTGTGTGTGTGTGTGTGTGTGTGTGTGTGTGTGTGAGTGATCTGAAGTGCAGTGCTGGTCAGTGAGTGAAGACATTTTTCAAAGCTTAGATCATCATCAATATTTCTGCAGTTATAGAGTAAAGCTACGAAAAGAAGGTGACTATGAATATACAACCCTTTAGAAATAAATGAAAACTTGAACAAGTTAAGTTTTTATGTGACTTGATTTTAATATAAAGCATGTTAAATTAAAATAACATACAAATTGTATCAAGTGTGAGATACATAATGGTGTTCCATATGACTTTAACCTGGAAACTGTTTTTGTATCTTCCTGATGAATAGAAAATGAAGGCTCAAACTATCACAAGCAAAGTACACATAAATCAGTCATCGAGTTAAACATTGAACAAGCCCGTTTGTGTCCGGAAGTCGTGTGTGGATCTCAGCACATGCACAACATGTTTAATGGATTACAGGACGCAGACCGCATCACTCTTTGTTCATGGACTCATGAAGAGTGTAGAAAACACATCTGAGGTTTAATACACACATTTACAGACGAGGTAAGAGGAACACTACAGAGACCAGACGAAAGCAGTTCAACAAGACAACATCATTTAACTCTCAAAGATTATACACAACTACATCAATACAAGACTGAACAGGAGTAATTCAGATTGTAACATATCAATGCAGAAGCCTCTTCAAGTCATTGTTACTGTATTAGAAAAATAAAAGAGATTTAATCTGTCATCCTTTCCTCTGTTTAAAGGAGAAGAGGTGATGGTTTCAGCGCTTGGTGGATGAAGCGGTCTGGCTTCCTCCCTGGAAGAGAGAATCAACATGAGAACGGCCCACGACGTCACACTGACATCAATGATGAAGAGGAGGGGTTACCCTCTTGAAGATAACATTAATGATGAAGAGGAGGGGTTACCCTCTTGAAGATAACATTAATGATGAAGAGGAGGGGTTACCCTCTTGAAGATAACATTAATGATGAAGAGGAGGGGTTACCCTCTTGAAGATAACATTAATGATGAAGAGGAGGGGTTACCCTCTTGAAGATGCGGGTCAGGCTGCCTTGACTTTCTCCACGTCCCTTCTGGCCTTTGCTCTGTGATTTCTGCTCTCTCTGTTAATAAAGCAGACGTGCATCATACCGTGTCTCCAGAGGTTAGTGTTGCAGAGGGTTGAGACGGGTAGAAAAGAAAATGTTGATGATCATGAAAAAGGACAGATGAATCCAGAGCTACTGATTACTTATAAAATATTATAAAATATAATATGAAAGGGGTATTTCCTCTAAAGAGGCAAAGGCAGTGCCTCCTCAAACATTGAATGAGAAAATAATAAAATAAAACATAAAAAAAAACGCAAATATTACAAAGTGTGGCAGTGAGTGAATGAGAGGAGGTAATGCCATCACACTATGATCGGATATAATTGGTTTGTGTTATAAATCCTGCCTCTTGTTTTCATCCTGGTTCGCAAATCAGTCTAAATGAACAGAATTATGGTATTAAAGGGAATACTAATTAAACCGCTTAGATGTCACCACTTAAATTGTCACATCAAAATCAAACTTAAAATGGCCTGAAAACATGATGACTGTGGGTTTTTAAGTGAGTAATCTACATCTTCATTTCTGTGACCATCATACTGAGCTTAATGACTAATGATCGAAAATAAGTTGACTTTTAAAAAGAACAGATGAACACCAGTTCACAAATAATATATATTATTTAAATGATTACTGCCTTTAGTTATTTAGGAACACATGTTAAAAAAAAGCTTAAAAACACTAACTTAATGAGATTTATACTTGGTTTTAATATACAGAAAATGTATTACATTGTTCATGTCAAATAAAATATAAAAGACAATTGTGTTAGGCTTCTTTTTATGTAATGTTAAGTAATGTTTATTTAACCAGGAAAATGTGACCTCATTAAGTGTAACCGAGAAATGAATTTACATTTGATTGATAAAAAAAAAATGGTGAGAACTTTGCCTCCTGATTGCAGAACACCACTGATGTCTGGGAAATACTGAGTGAGATTAAATCTGTATGTGCCACATGAAACATCGGCATGTCATGAATCAAAGGCAAAGCATGATGATTACAAATATTAGTCAGCATAATGTTAACATACATTTCTCATACGGACATTACTTCGGAAGACTGAGACTCACCTTAGATTTTGGGGTGGAGGGAGAAACCTAATTGTGTGGGGGGGGGGGAGAAACTACAATGAGAATCATTTAAAATATTTTTATTTATTTATTGTTTGTCAGATGCAACAGACAGTGAAAAGGAGGAAAGATACGAACAATGTTTCTTAGGAAGTGCATGACGGCGTTCTCATCTGGACGGCGACGCGGGGACGCACTTTTTCTCTGAGGAGACGCAGACAAACCTCCTCGAAAAGAGCCCTGTGATGAAGACAACACACTTCAACACACTTCAACACACCTCAACACATTCCAACACACCTCAACTCACCTCAACACACCTCAACACACTTCAACACACTTCAACACACCTCAACACACCTCAACACACCTCAACACACTTCAACACACCTCAACATACCTCAACACACCTCAAGACACCTCAACACACTTCAACACACCTCAACACACCTCAACACACTTCAACACGCTTCAACACACCTCAACTCACCTCAACACACCTCAACACACCTCAACACACCTCAACACACTTCAACACACCTCACACGCTTCAACACACCTCAACTCACCTCAACACACTTCAACACACCTCAACACACCTCAACACACCTCAACACACTTCAACACACCTCAACACACCTCAACACACCTCAACACATTCAACACACCTCAACACACCTCAACACACTTCAACTCACCTCAACACACCTCAACACACTTCAACACACCTCAACACACCTCAACACACCTCAACACACCTCAACACACTTCAACACACCTCAACTCACCTCAACTCACCTCAACTCACCTCAACACACCTCAACACACTTCAACACACCTGAAACACTACAGCACACCTCAACACACTTCAACACCTCAACACACTTCAACACACCTCAACACACCTCAACACACTTCAACACACCTCAACACACTTCAACACACCTCAACACACTTCAACACACCTCAACACAACACAACACAACACACTTCAACACACTTCAACACACCTCAACACACCTCAACACCTCAGCACACCTCAACACACCTCAATACACCTCAACACACCTCAACACACCTCAATACACCTCAACACACTTCAACACACCTCAACACACCTCAACACACCTCAACACACTTCAACACACTTCAACACACCTCAACACACTTCAACACACCTCAACACCTCAGCACACCTCAACACACCTCAATACACCTCAACACACCTCAACACACTTCAACTCACCTCAACACACCTCAACTCACCTCAACTCACCTCAACACACCTCAACACACTTCAACACACTTCAACACACCTCAACACACTTCAACACACCTCAACACACCTCAAAACACCTCCACACACCTCGACACACTTCAGCACACTTCAGCACACCTCAACACACCTCAAAACACCTCAACACACTTCAACACACCTCCACACACCTCAACACACTTCAGCACACCTCAACACACTTCAGCACACCTCAACACACCTCAACACACTTCAACACACCTCAACACACTTCAACACACCTCAAAACACCTCCACACACCTCAACACACTTCAGCACACTTCAGCACACCTCAACACACCTCAAAACACCTCAACACACTTCAACACACCTCCACACACCTCAACACACTTCAGCACACCTCAACACACTTCAGCACACCTCAACACACTTCAGCACACCTCAACACACTTCAACACACCTCAACACACTTCAACACACCTCAACACTCAACACACATTAACACACCTAAACACACATCAACACACTCTTCAGCACACCTCAACACACCTCAACACACTTCAACACACCTCAACACACTTCAACACCTCAACACTCTTCAACACACCTCAACACACTTCAACACCTCAACACACTTCAACACACCTCAACACAACACACCTCAACACAACACACCTCAACACAACACACCTCAACACACCTCAACAAACCTCAACACCTCAACACACTTCAACACACCTCAACACACTTCAGCACACCTCAACACACTTCAACACACCTTAACACACGTCAACACACCTCAACACACTTCAACACACCTCAACACACTCTTCAGCACACCTCAACACACTTCAACACACCTCAACACACCTCAACACAGTTCAACACACCTCAACACACTCTTCAGCACACCTCAACACACTTCAACACACTTCAACACACCTCAACACACTTCAACACACTTCAGCACACCTCAACACACCTCAACACACTTCAACACACCTCAACTCACCTCAATACACCTCAACACACCTCAACACAATTCAACACACCTCATCACACTTCAACACACCTCAACACACCTCAACACACCTCAACACACCTCAACACAATTCAACACACCTCATCACACTTCAACACACCTCAACACCTCAACACACCTCAGCACACCTCAACACACCTCAACACACCTCAACACACCTCAACACACTTCAACACACCTCAACACACTTCAACACCTCAACACACTTCAACACACCTCAACACACTTCAACACACCTTAACACACTCTTCAGCACACCTCAACACACTTCAACACACCTCAGCACACCTCAGCACACCTCAACACACCTCAACACACCTCAACACACCTCAACACATTTCAACACACCTAAACACACTTCAACACCTCAACACACCTCAACACACCTTAACACACTCTTCAGCACACCTCAACACACCTCAACACACTTCAACACCTCAACACACCTCAACACACTTCAACACACCTCAACACACACCTCAACACACCTCAACACACTTCAACCCACCTCAACACACTTCAACACACCTCAACACACTTCAACACACCTTAACACACTCTTCAGCACACCTCAACACACTTCAACACACCTCAGCACACCTCAACACACCTCAACACACCTCAACACATTTCAACACACCTAAACACACTTCAACACCTCAACACACCTCAACACACCTTAACACACTCTTCAGCACACCTCAACACACCTCAACACACTTCAACACCTCAACACACCTCAACACACTTCAACACACCTCAACACACACCTCAACACACCTCAACACACTTCAACCCACCTCAACACACTTCAGCACACCTCAACACACTTCAACACACCTCAACACACTTCAACACACCTTAACACACTCTTCAGCACACCTCAACACACCTCAACACACTTCAACACACCTCAAAACACCTCAACACACTTCAACACACCTCAACAAACCTCAACACACTCTTCAGCACACCTCAACACACGTCAGCACACCTCAACACACTTCAGCACACCTCAACACACCTCAACACACTTCAACACACCTCAACACACTTCAACACACTTCAACACACCTCAACACACCTCAGCACACCTCAGCACACCTCAACACATTTCAACACATATCAACACACTTCAACACACCTCAACACATTTTAACACAACTCAACACACCTCAACACACTTCAACACACTTCAACACACCTCAACACATTTTTAACACACCTCAACACACCTCAACACACTTCAACACACCTCAACACACCTCAACACAGTTCAACACAGTTCAACACACTTCAACACACCTCAACACATTTCAACACACCTCAACACACTTCAACACACCTCAACACACCTCAACACATTTCAACACACCTCAACACACTTCAGCACACCTCAAGACACCTCAACACACTTCAACACACTTCAACACACCTCAACACATTTCAACACACCTCAACACAAATACCCTTATTATAACAATTATGTAAATAAGAGATTCATTGCGCAGTTATCTTCATTTATTGTAACAGGGGAGCGCTGTTTGCACACTTTCTGCCACGCCAAATCCTGCATAGCCTACAGTATGTAATCTGTTCAATTTAACAGTGGTTTGTGAACATGGATGCTTTATAAAGAAATAATTTATCAGCAGTGTTTATGTTGGGATGTGAAGGTTGTGCGGTGACAAGTAACTTGAAACTATTTCAAGGAAATCTATTTAAATGTGTTTTTTAAGGAGAAGCGCATCTCCTTGGAGTTGGTTCACCCTCTGCCTATGATCAGAAAATTAATATTTAACCCATTATTACACAAAATGGAACTTGATACATAATTAGGTTATATTTATTATATTTATAAATGACTATCACTCTGAAACCCACCGCCTTTAGCTATTTCAATACTGAGTTTGGCACACTTCAATATATTACAGATGCACTTATATTTACTTATTTTTGCACTTTCTTTTTGGTATATATTGTTTTTAATGTTGTGCTGTTGGAGGAATTGAAAAGCTTTTGTGCCTCGTGTTTACAAAGTAAACATTATGCAGAAGGGTTCTGGTGTAGTTTGTAAGATGGGACTATCTTGTGTTTTGGTGTTAATATAGAACTTGGTCTATTTCAGTAATAATAAATATGGGATGTTATTGTTTTGGTTACAGTCTGTTTCTCAGATCATAGAAATGTGTGCCCCCTATGAAAACGAAATGCCCCCCATTCTACATGTCCTGGCGATGGCTCGGATCTGAGGGTTACAGCGGGGGCTTTCCCATGGGCCAATCCTCGCTGCCCCAGGGGGAACGTGAAGTTGCAATGCAGAGTTGCCCATCACCACCTGGCAGGGTCGCCCATGTTTCCTATCCAGGGTTAGTAAGTTGTCGCTCTCGCTGCTGAGGCGTACAGTACTGCTGGGCAGGCCTGGAGGGCCCGGCTGACAGTGAGAGACGCTATGCCTTGCCACTCTCATCCCCCTCTCCTATCGCCAGTAGGCAGGAGTCTGTGGCTCGAGGACGCGATGCCTTCTTAAGTGTCTCCTGCCATTCCCTCGCAGGACCCGCAGACACAGGTAAGTGCAATTTTGCCGCTTCCATATGTGGTCTTAAATCCGATACAGGTCAGATGTTTTGCAATGCGACCTCAGTCTGAACTGTCAAATCTAAATTCATGCGACTTTTACGTTACTCTAGAGCAGGGGTGGCGAACGTCGGTCCTGGAGAGCCACAGTCCTGCAGAGTTTTGCTTTAACCCTACTCAAACACACCTGAACAAGCTGGTCAAGGTCTGGAGGGGTACTGGAAAGCTACAGGCATGAGTTCTCATCAGGGTTGGAGCTCGACTCTGCAGGACTGTGGCTCTCCAGGACCGACGTTCGCCACCTCGCTCTAGATCAACATTCGTCACTGGAGTCACTTCAAAGATTTTACATTCCCAAAGTTATCATATCAAGACAGTAGTGAAAGGTAGTCAGTGAAGGACAGTGATGTGACAGAACTCAAAAGTATTACAGTAACAGCTCATACGAGCAAAACACGAGACCTCGTATCATAAAGGTTTAAAAACTCTGCTCTCCTTTTGCATCCTTGTGTTTGTTTTTTATTTTGCCTGTGCATAAACTCACTGGCTTCCGCGGCAGATCACACTACAAATAAACAATACTTTTAATCACTTTAATCAAAATACTTACTTTAATGTTCTCCATGTTTACTTCTGTATGACTCGATCTGTGTGCTTCTTTCTATTGTTCTTTTGTGCATGCGGGTCAGTTCAGGCCCATGATCCGTTCTCACTGGAATCTGATATTGCCACATTTAAATCAACAATGTGAACAGCTTTACAAAAAACGGATCTGAGCAATAAATCTGAATTGAGCTCGATGGGTCAGTGTGAGTTGAGGCTTAGGCTACTGTATGTTCACACTGACAGTCCAAATCCGATTATTTGTGTATCCGGTTAGGATTAGAAGTCCACGGTGTCGTCTGAGGCAGCGCCAGACACAGGCTTTATTCCGTACTGTCGTCTCTTACATGTCTTTATTGTATTGTCATTTTCTGCTCGACCGGCTCAACAACACAACCTTGTATCTGCGCGACTTTCGGCATGTTTCCTATAACAAGGTCTAACATGTTTACCTGGCGTGAGACATAAACCATGTGAAATCCGATCGGAGCAGTCAGACAGAAACGGGTTTCCAGAAATGTAAATTGAATTGGATTTCAAAACACATGTGAAAGTAGCTTGAAACAGATTTGTTAAAATCTCATTTCATGTGATGCTTTGCCCTTCACACTTGTTAAATCTGATCAGATTCTAATTGACCGTCCGACCCCAAAAGACCCGCCCCCTTTAGTTACTGTTGCTATGCCACAAGCTCTCACACACACCATGTTCTCACGCAGTGAAAACACATCGCGGAGCAGAGACACTGACAGACAGGACAGACCAGCTTACTTCTGATATGAAACAGTTGCTCTTTCAAAATTGGTCCTTTTTTAAAGAAATGTAAACAATAAATACTGTTTTGTAGCTGTTTAATGTGTCTGACAGATCGCTAGAGCCTCAGTTAAAGCCGCTCGTGAACCCATCATCTCTTCTAGTTCATTTACAGCAGCAAATAAACTTGAATGAACATCAGAAGGAGTGTTGTTTTAACCGCGGAAAGACGTCAGTACACATTTTTAAAGTTCAAATCCTCCAACGTTAATCTACTAACTCTCCTGACTGCTTAGTTGGACAAAATGGCGGATTCGGTGGATGGCGGATTGTGATTGGTCAGATCGCCTGTCAATCAAACTCCCTGCGAAGGGTGAATTAGATAGGGTCCGTGTATCATCGTATCATTCAACTATTCATTCAAACTGGCAAACAAAAAACAAGAAATACAGTTTATAGTTTTTCAGTATGAACCAAAAAAATAATTAAGCTGGTATTGCATGGGGGAATATTCAAGAAATGTTCACGTTTTCCACCTATTCCCCCGCGGTACACCAGCTTTAATTTATTTGGTTCATTTAGAAAAAAATTATATTTACCTTTTTTTCCACGTTTTTAGTTTGCCAGTTTGAATGAAATAATTGGATGATAAATGGACATGCACAAAATCAGATGTGAACTGTCTGAACAAGGCTTTAGACTCGCTTCATCCTCTGTGCTTGTAGCTTAGACTGAGGTTCACGAGGTCACACACACATCATCAGTTAGAGGAAAGTTATGTGTGTGTGGCGTGCTATCCGAGCTCGGCATTTTCCCAAACCCAGTGAACTCCTGAATCTCAGGTTGGGAAAGGAATAGTTAGAAGTGAGGAGATGGAGTAGGGATGCTGGGAAACTGTCCTGGAATAGAGGCACATCTGCTGTGTTTATTCCTCTTAGCTCGTTAACTGAACATGCTCCTCCCGTGTTAATTAGGTTAATTATGCTTCTCACAAACTTTGTTAATAAAACATCATATATTAATTAGGTTACTTGACTGGATGCAATGAAGGTTACCAATCAATGTCATCATGGCCTAATTAATATTCATCAAGTATTCAGTAGAGCCTTTTCAGCTTATTCTTCAAATTATACTTCCTTGTTATTTATGATTCCTTGTCCATTTGAACTCATGTGTTTGTCTTTACACACTTAAAGGGATAGTCCACCACCAGTGAAAATGGTCTTCATTTACTTTCCCTCATGTCTTTCCAAACCTGCCGAACACAAAATAAGATATTTTGAAGAATGTCGGTATTGTATTCTTTGGAAGTCAAAGGGAACCGAAAATGTTTGGTTACCAATATTCTACAAAATATCTTGTTTTGTGTTCTCGACATCTGCATCTCGACAGCCGTTTACGACCACTAATTATGAACCTGAAGCGAAGCTTTTACAAACTCACAGTAATTTAACTATATTTACAACTCATTTATTCAAACCGTCACTGTAAAGCGGCTGTGTTAGGCTGAAGCCAGACGTCACTGTAAAGCCACTGTGTTAGGCTGAAGCCAGACGTCACTGTAAAGCGGCTGTGTTAGGCTGAAGCCAGACGTCACTGTAAAGCGGCTGTGTGAGGCTGAAGCCAGACGTCACTGTTAAGCGGCTGTGTTAGGCTAAAGCCAGAAGTCACTGTAAAGCGGCTGTGTGAGGCTGAAGCCAGACGTCACTGTAAAGCGGCTGTGTTAGGCTGAAGCCAGACGTCACTGTAAAGCGGCTGTGTGAGGCTGAAGCCAGACGTCACTGTAAAGCGGCTGTGTTAGGCTGAAGCCAGACGTCACTGTAAAGCCACTGTGTTAGGCTGAAGCCAGACGTCACTGTAAAGCCACTGTGTTAGGCTGAAGCCAGACGTCACTGTAAAGCGGCTGTGTTAGGCTGAAGCCAGACATCACTGTAAAGCCACTGTGTTAGGCTGAAGCCAGACGTCACTGTTAAGCGGCTGTGTGAGGCTGAAGCCAGACGTCACTGTAAAGCGGCTGTGTTAGGCTGAAGCCAGACGTCACTGTAAAGCGACTGTGTTAGGCTGAAGCCAAACGTCACTGTAAAGCGGCTGTGTGAGGCTGAAGCCAGACGACACTGTAAAGCGGCTGTGTGAGGCTGAAGCCAGACGACACTGACAAGCGGCTGTGTTAGGCTGAAGCCAGACGTCACTGTAAAGCAGCTGTGTTAGGCTGAAGCCAGACGTCACTGTAAAGCGACTGTGTGAGGCTGAAGCCAGACGTCACTGTAAAGCGGCTGTGTGAGGCTGAAGCCAGACGTCACTGTAAAGCGGCTGTGTGAGGCTGAAGCCAGACGTCACTGTAAAGCGGCTGTGTTAGGCTGAAGCCAGACGTCACTGTAAAGCGGCTGTGTTAGGCTGAAGCCAGACGTCACTGTAAAGCGGCTGTGTGAGGCTGAAGCCAGACGTCACTGTAAAGCGGCTGTGTTAGGCTGAAGCCAGACGTCACTGTAAAGCGGCTGTGTTAGGCTGAAGCCAGACGTCACTGTAAAGCGGCTGTGTTAGGCTGAAGCCAGACGTCACTGTAAAGCGGCTGTGTGAGGCTGAAGCCAGACGTCACTGTAAAGCGGCTGTGTGAGGCTGAAGCCAGACGTCACTGTAAAGCGGCTGTGTTAGGCTGAAGCCAGACGTCACTGTAAAGCGGCTGTGTGAGGCTGAAGCCAGACGTCACTGTAAAGCGGCTGTGTTAGGCTGAAGCCAGACGTCACTGTAAAGCCGCTGTGTGAGGCTGAAGCCAGACGTCACTGTAAAGCGACTGTGTTAGGCTGAAGCCAGACGTCACTGTAAAGCGACTGTGTTAGGCTGAAGCCAGACGTCACTGTAAAGCCGCTGTGTGAGGCTGAAGCCAGACGTCACTGTAAAGCGACTGTGTTAGGCTGAAGCCAGACGTCACTGTAAAGCCGCTGTGTGAGGCTGAAGCCAGACGTCACTGTAAAGCGACTGTGTTAGGCTGAAGCCAGACGTCACTGTAAAGCGGCTGTGTGAGGCTGAAGCCAGACGTCACTATAAAGCGGCTGTGTGAGGCTGAAGCCAGACGTCACTGTAAAGCGACTGTGTTAGGCTGAAGCCAGACGTCACTGTAAAGCGACTGTGTTAGGCTGAAGCCAGACGTCACTATAAAGCGGCTGTGTGAGGCTGAAGCCAGACGTCACTGTATAGCGGCTGTGTGAGGCTGAAGCCAGACGTCACTGTAAAGCGGCTGTGTGAGGCTGAAGCCAGACGTCACTGTATAGCGGCTGTGTGAGGCTGAAGCCAGACGTCACTGTAAAGCGGCTGTGTGAGGCTGAAGCCAGACGTCACTGTAAAGCCGCTGTGTGAGGCTGAAGCTAGACGTCACTGTAAAGCGGCTGTGTGAGGCTGAAGCCAGACGTCACTGTAAAGCGGCTGTGTTAGGCTGAAGCCAGACGTCACTGTAAAGCGGCTGTGTGAGGCTGAAGCCAGACGTCACTGTAATGCCACTGTGTGAGGCTGAAGCCAGACGTCACTGTAAAGCCGCTGTGTGAGGCTGAAGCCAGACGTCACTGTAAAGCCGCTGTGTGAGGCTGAAGCCAGACATCACTGTAAAGCCGCTGTGTGAGGCTGAAGCCAGAAGTCACTGTAAAGCGGCTGTGTTAGGCTGAAGCCAGACGTCACTGTAAAGCGGCTGTGTTAGGCTGAAGCCAGACGTTACTGTAAAGCCACTGTGTGAGGCTGAAGCCAGACGTCACTGTAAAGCGGCTGTGTGAGGCTGAAGCCAGACGTCACTGTAAAGCGGCTGTGGTAGGCTGAAGCCAGACGTCACTGTAAAGCCGCTGTGTGAGGCTGAAGCCAGACGTCACTGTAAAGCGGCTGTGGTAGGCTGAAGCCAGACGTCACTGTAAAGCCGCTGTGTGAGGCTGAAGCCAGACGTCACTGTAAAGCCGCTGT
This sequence comes from Meda fulgida, assembly GCA_030578275.1. NCBI lineage: Eukaryota > Metazoa > Chordata > Actinopteri > Cypriniformes > Leuciscidae > Meda > Meda fulgida. The sequence goes on along the minus strand of CM060631.1, from coordinate 35,695,603 downwards.
GTGAGGCTGAAGCCAGACGTCACTGTAAAGCCGCTGTGTTAGGCTGAAGCCAGACGTCACTGTAAAGCGGCTGTGTTAGGCTGAAGCCAGACGTTACTGTAAAGCCACTGTGTGAGGCTGAAGCCAGACGTCACTGTAAAGCGGCTGTGTTAGGCTTAAGCCAGACGTCACTGTAAAGCGGCTGTGTGAGGCTGAAGCCAGACGTCACTGTAAAGCGGCTGTGTGAGGCTGAAGCCAGACGTCACTGTAAAGCGGCTGTGTGAGGCTGAAGCCAGACGTCACTGTAAAGCGGCTGTGTGAGGCTGAAGCCAGACGTCACTGTAAAGCCGCTGTGTTAGGCTGAAGCCAGACGTCACTGTAAAGCGGCTGTGGTAGGCTGAAGCCAGACGTCACTGTAAAGCGGCTGTGTGAGGCTGAAGCCAGACGTCACTGTAAAGCGGCTGTGGTAGGCTGAAGCCAGACGTCACTGTAAAGCCGCTGTGTGAGGCTGAAGCCAGACGTCACTGTAAAGCCGCTGTGTGAGGCTGAAGCCAGACGTCACTGTAAAGCCGCTGTGTTAGGCTGAAGCCAGACGTCACTGTAAAGCGGCTGTGTTAGGCTGAAGCCAGACGTTACTGTAAAGCCACTGTGTGAGGCTGAAGCCAGACGTCACTGTAAAGCGGCTGTGTTAGGCTTAAGCCAGACGTCACTGTAAAGCGGCTGTGTGAGGCTGAAGCCAGACGTCACTGTAAAGCGGCTGTGTTAGGCTGAAGCCAGACGTCACTGTAAAGCGGCTGTGTGAGGCTGAAGCCAGACGTCACTGTAAAGCGGTTGTGTTAGGCTGAAGCCAGACGTCACTGTAAAGCCACTGTGTGAGGCTGAAGCTAGACGTCACTGTAAAGCCGCTGAGAATCAGCAGCATCGCTGACAACTTGCACTTTACACTCTGGATTTGGACTTTTGCTTTGTAAAAAAAAAAAATGGACAGTAAATTCGTTTTATTTTGCCTGACCACAACAAAGTGTGGATTAGATTAATAACATCAAACACAATTTAAAAGCATTATTATAGTTCATGTGACCAACGTATTCCTGAGTGAACCGGGGTGTGGGCGGGGCTTGGTTTGAAGGCCCCCCCTCCTCTCTAGCTAGGGGAGGAGTTAATGACATCAAACTGACATCATCAGAGAAGGACCATTCCAGATGGGAAGCATCTTTTCAGAGTTTGACTAGAGAATAAGACATTTTATTCTGTGGATTAATTTGCAAAGATTAAATGTTCAAATCGTATTGGTTGGCCAGTTTTATTTGCAGTGTGAGAGCCACGACAACATGATGGAGCTGCCTTAAAACTGAAACTATCAGTCAAGCTGTGATTGATTATACTGTTAAAGCAGAGGAAAACCCCTACACCCTTAACAAACTCTTGATGATGTTTCAGGCTCTACTTGAACAGGTTTTCCTGCTTGAATGTTGATTATTTCCTCATATTCTCCATTGTTGCGACTCCTCTCTTCCCAGTCTATCAGTAACGCTCTGTTTACTTCCTGTCTCTATGAAGCCCCTCCTCCTGAAAAGCACACTGTGCTCTGATTGGTCGACTGGAGCAGTGTGTTGTGATTGGTGGAGCTTTGAGTGTGTTTGGGAATGTCCCGCCCCTTATCATAACCGCCAGTTTAACACACTACTAACTAACTCAACCAGGCCCCGCCCTTTTATTCTGCGTATGAATTATTATAATGAGGAATATTGTGATGTGTTCCCGGAAGAAACTCAAGATACAATGGAGGCGTTTCAGGAGTTCAGAAACACTGACACTGATATAGAGAACAACTGGAGCTTTGCAGAGTTTTTTCATGCTCAAACATCAACATCTTTTATATCTTAAATATTATTATGAATGAGTTAAAGATTTTGTAGTCATATTGCGTAGTTGTGCTTGGAGTCGATTGTTTTATGTGTGATAATAACACAACGAAACATGACAAATTGTGCAACATAATTTTTGTCCAGCCTGTCAAACAAAGAAATTATAAACACATGCAAAAACAAGAGAGAAATATTAATACCAACCAAATATTAATAACTGATTATGTTGTAGTCAATGTTTGCTTTTTCCTGTCAGATTTTTGTTTTTATTCCTGTAGCTGTAATTTGACTTTTTGTCAGATAAATACCTTAACCAAGTTTAATGTTTTGTTCTTCCCTATTTAAAATATAACATATTTTCCTCATACTTTGATGGATCGTGTAACTCATTAAAAACAATCGTCGCCTCCAGATGTCACTAAAGTCGAGAGAACCGCTTGTGAAGAAGAAACTGGACCTTCAGTTGTTGGTGTATTAGCAGGGACAATGTTAACATCTGTGTGTATTCATATGAATCAGCAGTTTCTGTCTATACAATATGATCAGACTTTTTCACAACCAACTATATTAATACTTTTCATTAATACTCTTTGAGAACGGCTTACTCTGCTGTTGTGTGTGTAAGTCTGCAGGAAATTCTCCTGATCGATGTTGTCAATGCATGTTGTAGATTGTGAATGTTTAGTTGTTTTCCAACACTGTAACTGGATCCTCCGGTGAACGTGCTAAAAGCTTCTTCTGTTTCATCACTTAAATAACACTGAAACGCTGAGATATCTGCTACACAATATGGACAGATCTACAGGGGGATCATTTATTCCAGGGTTGGAAGATAATCCTAGAACTTGAAATCTTTCTAAATATTGACGATAAGCCATATACATCTCAATATTTTTGCTTTTGCTCTAGAATAATTTAAAAAAGGTGATTTTCTTTTTCCCCAATTAAAAACAAACAGATTTGGACAAACAGTTATTTTGTCAAAGCACATTCAACATGTTTAGTTCAACAAAAAAAAAACACAAAGTAAAAAAAAGCACACTTTTCTTTATTAATCTTAGTTTTCAACAATATTCGATAATCACGCTATATACTATTGATGATAATATTGCTATTATTCTCTCTCTCTCTCTCTCTCTCTCTCTCTCTCTATATATATATATATATACCGCCCAGCCCTAAAACATGAGGCACAGCGGTATAACTTTCTGTAAAGCTGCTTTAAACGAGGTATTCCGGGTATTCTGGGAAACATTTGGTCTTCATAGCTACCCCTGTATAAGTGTGTGTGCAATGATGAGGAACAAAAGATGCAATGTCCCGGAAGCCTTAATCTGAGCTTCACCGTTTCTAAACAAATAAACAAAAAAGTCAGTGTTGATGTTGTTAGATATATTTTAATCAAGCAAATGTGAAAAGCTGCAGCCAGGAACAGCGTCAGGGGTGTTACAGATGACACACAGTCTTTAGGGGTTAACACTCAAACACACACCGTTACAGAGAGAGTTCCCTGAGGCGTTTGGCAGATCAACTATTCTCCAGCTGGAACATCCCAGTCCCTCACAACAGTCGCTGCTCAGGCCCTCCAAACATCATTTGGCACTTTAAAGATAAGCTCACCACTATAAACTTACATCACGGATCTCATTTCACAATATAACAGCTTAAATATCTTTGAATTTCAGAAGAAAAAAAATATTCACCTCCCTCTTTTTTTGTCAAAAAAGTTAAGGCTTTAGAAATTGCATAAATGCACAAGCATAACAAATAATTTCCAAAAAAGATGCAAATTCATTTTTGAAAGCAAGCCTCCGTCAGTACCGTGAAAAACCCTAAGGCGTTTAACTGGATTCTAATGTGGATATAAAATACATGTTCAAGGCTCATGTGATGTGCTGTATGAAAAGCTCATAGAGATGTGGAAATAAAGGCCATGTACTGTACCATCTGTGCTGAACTGTGTGCTGTCAGTGAAGAGTAGTAAAAACACTCTCTTTTGTTCTGTACAGGCATTTCAAATATATCTCAAAATCTTATAAAAGCAAAAAGTCACGTTTATAAACATAATTCTCACGATCCTTGAATCACAGTAAAATCCCACAGCATCCCGACAGCAGCTTTACTCAATACTGGATATACTGTACGACAGCAGGTTAGTGCACAATAGACTTTGAGATGAAAGATAAGAGTCATTAAAAAGCGAGTGTTGATCTGGTAATGAAACGATCACTGCAGGTCGAGACGAACTCAAGCCAGCAGAACAGTAGTTCGAGAAAAGCCTCAATCCTCACCTTTCCCTTCTTCTTCTTCTCCCCCCCGAAGAACTTCCCGATCTGGTCCATGACAGTAGGGCTCTTCTTGCTGCGGCCCAGTCTGAGCGTGGCCTGTGAGGAGCTAGCGGATGCCATGAGCGTCTGAGGGGAGCGAGGCGCTGATCTACTCGAGGTCCTCCTGGATGGTCTGCAGCTCGTCGGACTCCGAGGGCCGGTCCAGGAAGGTGTTGTCCTCTCGCCCCGGGGCGTCTCGAGAGAACAAGCGGGTCAGGTGTGGGCGGGGCCCGTCGGGGTCAGAGGTCGTGCCGCTCGACTGCTTCCAAACGCTCGGATCCACTGCCTCCTTCATGGAGGCGCTCAGCGCTGGACTCTTGCTGGAAGAGCCATTGTTCTGGTTCAGATCCGCCTCCCCCAGCCCTGAACACACACACCATTGTCATCAACACTGAATCATCAGCTTTTGTTTTTCAGGGGCTTTTGGCTGGCTTAGTTGGGGACATTTAATATAAATGTCATCAATGATACTGATTTGCCTGCATTGTCATCAACATTAAATCATCACTTTTCCTGAGAAACTGTTAGGCGTGTCACAATATATCGCAATACAAAAATGCAATAATATGCATCGTGAATATTTCATCCAAAATAAAAATTACTGTGTGAGAAAAAGTTTTCAGAGTTTCAGTGTCAGTACTACATTAAACTGCTGTATGTGATGTTGAATATAATGTATAATAATGCAATGGGGGAATATGTGTGGGTCCTGATAATGCCTAATGTTTTGTTACCAGTAAAAACTACATTATTGTAAATATATCTAGTCAGTGAAAGAGTGCAAGCATATTCATCTACAATAATTCAGTATTTTCAGCTTCAGAATCATGAATATGGTTATTCTGGCGTCTCCATTGTCCTGCACTGGGTTTCAGCACCAGGCCCATCCTATTCATTTACACACACAATGTTTTCAAGAATTGAAAACATGGCTCAATAAGAACTTTCTCCACTTGAACGATGATAAAACTCAAATAGTCCTGTTTGGGCCAACTGAGAAAAGTGACCTGAGCAATGTCGACTTGGGTTCGCTCACTTTATATCGCTCACTTTCAGCAAAGAACCTGTTTTATATTGGATAGTGGTCTAAACTTAAACAATCAAATAATACAGTTGTTCGTTGCAGCTTTTACCATCTTCGGAGATTAGCGAAAGTTAAACCTTTTCTAAGTAGGAACAGTTTTGAGATTATAATTCATGCCTTTATTTCATCACGACTTGACTACTGTAACTCGCTATATCTAGGTCTACCTGCGTTATCTATTCACCGACTTCAACTGGTCCAAAAACGCAGCTGCCCGCTTGCTCACAGGCACTCGCAGACGGGACTACATCATGCCCACACTACGTTTGCTGCACTGGTTACCAGTTCAGTATCGTATTGATTTTAAAGTCTTGCTGTTCGTGTATAAAGCACTAGGTAATCTTGCTCCACAATACCTTACGGAGCTGGTGACGGAACATAAACCAATCAGATTGCTCAGATCACAGTCTAATCATCTGTTACGAGTACCCAGATCCAAGCGGAAATGTAGGGGTGACAGAGCCTTTGCGGTAGCTGGCCCCAGGTTATGGAACAAATTGCCATTGCATATTAAAACAGCGCCCACAGTGTCTGAGCTCAGAAATCTTTTAAAAACCTACTTGTACTCTTGTACATTTAATGTCTTGTGAATGTTTTTTTAATCTTTGTATGGATTTAAATAGCTATATTTTGTATAGCACTTTGGTCAACCAAGGTTGTTTTAAATGTGCTTTATAAATACAATAAACTTGAACTTTAACAATGTAATATCACATTTAGCATTATAATCAACAGTACATTTTTTGTTAACCTTTAATCAAATATCTTGGAGTATCGCAATAATATGGTATGGTGAGTTCAGTATGGAGATGTGTATCGTGTCGGTACACACCTAGAAATGATCCACCGTAACGAACATTAGTGGATGTGATGGGTCATTCATTAACGATGCGTTCATTGCGTGCGTCACATGACAATGAGCCAGAAACTCGAAAGATAAATTTAATATTTTTGTATTAATGTATTAATGCTGTCTTAATCGTGGTGTTCCTGACGGGGCAGTGACCGCGCGGTTCCCTGAGTCCTTAAGCCGGTCCGGTCCAGGGAAACACCAGGTCCATCGGGGACGGCCAACGCCAGAACCAGAGAAGCTTATCTGTGCATCTTTATATCTCTTTTCATTTCTTTTATAACTGTTTTAATTGTCCTTGCCTTTATTTGGGGATTATTTTAATTCCTTTCTGTGTAAAGCACTTTGACTTGCTGATATATAAATATAACTATATAAATAAACTTGCCTTGCCGTAATTCAGAATATGGTCAGGATTGCATAGGTGGATGTGTTCGGGGAATCTGGCTGTTAAAAGTGTAACATTTAAAGCGCTTAAATGAACGAAATGACTCGAATAGATTCGAAAAGATTCTTTCATTTTGATGAGCGCGATCGAACGAGGGAGTCAGTAAATGATCCGAACTTCCCGTCACTCTTGCCATGATGTGCTTTCTCCACAGGTTTCAGAGCGGCTCCTCCTCGGGAGGTCGTCAGGTTTGAAGCCGAGCAGAAACACAAAGCCTCGACTGTACCGCTCAACACTAGAGAATCTGAACTGACTCTAGTGTTCCTCACAGAGACTCTTTGTCCTCCACAAAGTTATTGTAGAAGCACAAAGGCAACAGTGTGCCTGGAATAACTTCCCCAGGCCAGATTCTGCACATTCCCTGCTCACTGAAACTCATCTCATTTCTCCAGTCCATCATGTAACGTGTGCCTCATCCAGAGCACTCATGAAGGTCCAAACCTTCTGTCTTGTCTCATTACAAATAACAAATTTGCATTTTTTTTTGTTAAAAAGATGGGCTGTGCAACAATTAATCGCATCCAAAATAAAATGTGTTATTTCTGTATATCATATTTCTATTTATATATAATATAGATCATCTTTGTTAGTGTTAGTTAATAAAAAATACAGCTGGTCATTGTTTGTTCATGTTAGTTCACTGAGCATTAACTAATGTTCACAAATACAACCTTTGATTTTAATAATGTATTAGTAAATGCTGAAATTAATAATAACTAAGATAAATAAATGCTGTAGAAGTATTGTTCATTCTTAGTTCAAGGTAGTTAACTAATGAACCTTACTGTACAATGTTACCTATAAATCATATATAATTATATATACATGCAAATATTTCTTAAACATATACATATATGTGTGTGTATTTATATATACAAAATAATTATACACAGTACACACACATATATTATGTAAATCCAAACTTTTATTTTGGATGCTATTAATGGTTTCACAGGCCTTATCAGAAGTGGAACTGAAGCTGAATTCTTCATGCATGTGTATTGAATGTTAAATAAGATAATGATAACGTCTCGGCTACGTATGTAACCCTCGTTCCCTGAAGGAGGGAGCGGAGACGGATGGGGTCTCTCCCGAGAGCCCAATCACTTTCGAGCTGTAAAAAACGAGCCAATGGTAAGCAAAGTACCTTGGTCAGTGGAATTTGCATCGTGAGCTCTGCCCCGAGCATCGCTATGTGTGTGTGTGTGTGTGTAAGGAGCAGCGCGTGCATACTCGCATTCATATTCTTTGCTGAGGAGCCGAGAGGTGTGTCCCGGCAGTTCAGTGATACAGCGGTTTTGGCAAGGGGATGTATGTCTCCGTTCCCTCCTTCAGGGAACGAGTTACATATGTAACCGAGACGTTCCCTTTCAGTCAGTCACGTTCTACATTACGTCAGAACGTCTGCTGACACAATGGCGATCTTCTAGTGCCTTACGCTAGCCACAGCTCCCTGTCTTGAGGCCAGCACGAGCGAAGGGCTAAGCTTAACGCAAGAGTTACAAAGGTACACAGGGCATGATGCCTACCCGCAGGGAGGACTTAGGAATACACACATGAACTGTCTAGGCGGAATACATATGGAAGAACTCTGAGGAAACCGAGCCGGAGTGTGGAGTACATTCCAAGCTCAGAGAGGCAAGAGCGTAGCCTAGAAATCTAGACGCACCCTAGCGGCAGCAAAAATTATTTCGCAGCCAGTGTGGTCTAGCAACTCTCCATAGGCTTTTGAGCTGGAAAAACCAAACTCTGGTCATGCCAATCACATTGTGTATAGAGTCGGCGGGCGGGGTTAACATAATGACGACAGAGTTGCGACGGTTCACTGCTACTTGAAAACAAAGAATGGCTGCTGCTGGTGAACAGCTGTCTTTCGATTCGGCTTTGACCGCGACTCTGGATTATTTGAAGTTAAGCTTTTCTTTGAAACAAGAACAAAGAACGGCACTTGAGTCATTTAAAAAAAAACAAGATGTGTTTGGAGTTTTGCCGACTTCGTTGCTCTGGTTGGTTGTAGCACTATCCAATTGCGTGCAGAGAGAATTTGAAAGATAACCGTTTATCCCGCCCCTCGGATTGAGCCCTGTCAATGAGTTCCCAGACCTAACATCTTGATGCCAGGCTAGCAAGAGCAGTCTTGCCAAGGGAAAGACACGTGCTACCAGAGGAGACTTATTGTGGAAATACACATGTGGGATTGCCCAGCAGGGGAACTGCAACACATGGAGACACCTAGTCCGACACGAGGGCGGGCCAACTGGGCAGCGCACAGGTGTTAGACGTTAACAGTGCTGGAGGAACCCAGGGTTCAGAACTGTGGAACTGACCAGAGGAAATTAGCGCACACATCCAGTCCGTGGAGTGGAATGGCGCAGCAAGCGAATGACACCGAGCAGGTACCTACTTACTGGCTACTTGAAGTTAGTATACGGGAGGACACGAGCTCTACACGGATATAATAGAATCTCACAAATGTGTTAGGTGCCCAGCCCGCAGCTCTACAAATGTCTGTTAGCGAGGTGCCGTGCGCCAACGCCCAGGAGGGAGCAACAATCCCGGTCAAGTGTGCTTTCACCCCTGGGGCAAACCTTGGGCTTGGGTATTAGCATCCACTATCCAGTGGGACAACCTCTGCTTGGAGACAGCCTTTCCCTTCTGCTGGTCTCCGTAACAGACAAAGAGCTAGTTTGAGGTGCTGAAACACTGCGTTCTATCTACGTAAGCGCGGAGGGTGCGTACTGTACAGTACAGTACAGATCACAAGGATGAATGCATTCAAAAATGTGTTTGGGTGTTAACATCTTGAACGGAAAGCCTGTGTAAGGCTCGGTTTAAGGAACGCAGGCCCAGGATCGGCCGTAACCCACCGCTTTTCTTGGGTACAAAAAAGTAGAAAAATCTGCACTTCATGTCGGCTGGAGGGACTGGCTCGATCGCACCCGAAACCTTGAGGGACGGTGGGCGAATTGAATCGCCGAGCCTGATCTTTCGTATGAGCCAGCGGGACGGGCTGGGTCCCAGGCACCCAGGAACCGAACCAGCGGGGTCAGAGGAACTACAGGCGTGCCCGCCATGGGGCCCTGACATGGGAGGCGTGAGAAGGCAGAACGTTCTCTTGGAGCCGCCTCTGCCAGAGAGCAGGCGACCGGAGAAGAGGGGCACGAGAGCAGCTCACTGTCAACCACGGACCCGGGGGCAGAGTTTGTGTTTGTTCTTTCTTTGACAAATTGGGTACCGCCAGCCGTGAGGCGGAAAGGAAAGGAAAGAAAAGGAGAACAAAGGATTCTCCCCCGGGGGAAGGAGTGGTCCTGCTACCATCTCCTGAAGAACTAACGACTCTGACTCCAGGATGCCCGTCTCAGGAGAATCGCTTTGCGTGGCGTTTGGCAGGCTTAGGGGCGGAGACGCCGTGGCCTCGGTGGAGGCTGCTGCTGTGGCCTTGAAGGAGCGGAGGGCAGAACATGTTTAATCGCCTCAGACTGCTTCTGGGTGGCCGAGAACTGCTGGGTAAAGTCCTCGACGGCACCGCTGAAGAGGCCAGCCTGGGAGATAGGGGAGTCGAGGAAACGGGTTTGCTCAGACTCCCGCATATCTGCCAGGTTAAACCATAGGTGGCATTCCTGGACCAACAAAGTAGACATCACCTGGCCCAGGGACCGCTTAGTGACCTTTGTCCCCCATAGGGAGAGGTCGGTAGCATAAGCCGTTGTGCAACTCGTGCATCTGATTGAGTGCCTTGGTCTGGTGGACCTGCAGAATGGCCATGGCACGCAAAGCGGAGGCGGCCTGACCCGCGCTCTGTCAGCCTTGGCCACGAGAGTGGACGAGAACTTACAGGCTTTGAACGGGTGCTTGGGGTTGCCACGCCAGGTGGAGGCGCTCTGAGGACACAGTTGCATCGCAACAGAGCGCTCCACTGGAGGTACCCCAGCATAGCCCTTGGCCGCCTTGCCATCGAGGGCAGTGAAGGTGGAGGTAGCCCCAGAACGCTTACGGGCAGTCAGAGGTGCCCTCCACGAACTGGTGACTTTCTCATGCACTCCCGGGAAGAATGGAACCGGAGGTGGGCAGAACCAGTCATCCAGCCTTGAGCGCTCAGGGCTCGGTGAAGGGTTCCACTCGAGCCCGATGCTCTCGACTGCCCGGGCAAGCATGGCCGCCAGCTCTGGATCAGACTCGGGCAAAGCTATCGTCCCAGAGGGAGGCAGCTCAGCCGAATCCTCATCTCCAGAGGAGTCAAGCCCACCTCGTGATGCGGCGATCGACAGTCAGATTCCAGATCAGAACCAACTGTTACACGTGTAACAATATCCCAACCAGCTTATGGTTTATGATCTGTTCTGTTCCCTTTAGTTCCTGCTTCCTCTCTCTGTTTTGGTTTCACTGGTTACTGTTAAGGTTGTCGTTTGTTGCTATAGTTTTACATGTGTAGTTTCGTTTGCTTTGTTCTAGTCCTGTTTATAAAGCCGTGTTTCAGTGTTTCTCGCTCAGTTCTGGTTTATGTTTTGTTTGGTTTACCTTATTCTCCTGCGTGTTTGATTACGTTTTTTTTAATCTCCTTCGTCACATCGAAACACTTATTTATATAGCAACTAAAAAATGAATAAGACACTTTAAAAATTACAATAATATTGCAATATTGAGTCACTCAAAATCAGCACAAGGGAAACTCTTTCACCGCGACAGTCTGAAGTGTAATATTCAGAAATATTACGTCAGAGGAAGACGGTCGATATATATTATGTTGTCTATGAGAAGCTTAGAGGAATAGTTCACCCAAAAATAAATATTTCCTGATTATTTACACACCCCAAGGCCATCCAAGATGTAAATAACTTTCTTTCTGGAGCCAATGAGAAATTAAAATTATGTAAGAAAACATTCCAGGATTTTTCTCCATCTAATGGAAGTGAATGGTGCCCAACGTAGACCATTTTTGACGTCCAAAATCCATGTTTAGTCAGCTTCAAAAGGCTCCATGCGACCCCAGCCGACAAATAACAGCATTCTCTAGCGAAACAATCAGACATTTTCAGAGAAAAATGAACATCTATCTATAAATTACAGAAACGTGTGTCTGTTTGTCTGTCTTTTAACCGCATATCTCTCGAACCGTTAGTCCGTTGAATTTCAAACTTGACAGGTGTCTTGATACGGGCACGAGTAAGTGCAGTGCAGAGTTTGACGTTGTTTGGATGAGAAATGCAAAAGATATAGTTAAATATATCAGTAAAAGAAGCACACTAAGAAGGTTGTGGTTTAAAAATAAACATTCTGACATTATGGGTTGTGGTTTAAAAATAAATCATTGTGTCTGTATCAGTATTTGCTTTCTACCATGCACAAATAAAAATGTCACTGAACTTTTGCTGTGTAATTGTAACAATGAGCACTCAAACACACCAAACCAACATTTACTAAAAACACAGACTAAAACTGATTTTGCACGGGCAATTTGCACTAGTACTGTTTAACTACATTTGTTTGCCTTGCTCTACATTGCCCACCATTCACTAGCATTATATAGAGAGAAATCATGGAATGTTTTCCTCCAAAATCTTAATGTCTCTTCTCATATATATATCCTTGAGTCATGCACTGTAACGTTACACTAACAAAAAGTGGAGAGGAGGACTCAAGTGCAGCAACGGATGATTTATTAACAAAAGAAAACAAAACACAAAGCAAAAACCCACAAGGGGGAAAACACAATAAATGAGACATTAAACAAAACTGAACTTGAAGAACAAACACTGACTCTGAACACGAAGACCATCACACGGAAACAGGGAAAACATATGACAACGATCCGACAAAGACTGCAAACAAGAGGAGACTTAAAACGGGAACAAATCAAGAGGGAACAGGTGGAAGAACTCAAACACTAATCAGGTAACAAGGGGGAGGGATCAAACAATAACGAGAGCACATGGTCCAACATAACAAAGACACCCAAGTGCAATACAAGAAAGGACAGACACGTGACATGCACATCATATCTAGGCTGTATTGTAAACTCTATAAAAGTTTATGGTAGGGGTGTCACGATTCACGATTCGATACATATCACGATACTGAACTGACGATAAAATATTATTGCGATACTCCAAGATATATGATTAAAGGTTAACAATTTTTTTTACTGTTGATTAAAATGCTAAATGTGATATTACATTGTGTGCGTAAATGAATAGGATGGGCTAGGTGCTGAAACCCAGCGCAGGACAATGGAGACGCCAGAATAACCATATTCGTGATTCTGAAGCTGAAATTATTGAAGATGAATATGCTTGCACTCTTTCACTGACTAGATATATTTACAATAATGTAGTTTTTACTGGTAACAAGACATTTGGCATTATCAGGACCCATACATATTCCCCCATTACATTATTATACATTATATTCAACATCATATATGGCAGTTTAATGTAGTAATGACATTAAAACTCATTTTAAGAAAAAATCCTCACAGAAATGTTCATTTTGTTGAATTATACACTATACATATTGTCACTATCCACGATAAATATTGATGCATTTTTGTTTTGTAAAATATTGTGACCCCTAGTCTCTGGTGATGTTGTGATGTGCGAGGTTATATCCCACACACACTGGCGCAGTGGGCCGAGGCACGGGAAGCATGTCTCTGAGAGGAGCTTCAGGCATGCAGAACTCCCACCGCTGCTCCAGGGCCTGTGTAAGCACATTCATGAGGCCCCGAGAAGCCCACGGCGCAGAGACAGGCCCTCGTCTGTTCCGGCCCAGCACTGACTCGCACCGTGCAGGCACACTACCGCTGGAACACGCACCACACATTAAAAAGGCCAAACATTTAATAAACCAACCAAACATGTACGCAGAAACCTTGACTAGAGACATTGCAGTCAAACTATTCTGCACTATTTTTGAGACTACATTCCTATGAAAGATGATCCATGGCTACAGAAACGATAAACACTTCACGGTTCCTGTATTTCTAGTGTTTGGATGGAAACTCAGATGAGATGTGCTCAGAATCTAATGACACACACTCTGTGATTCTGGAGTGTGAATTACAGGAGAACAAATACATATACTTGCACTCATTAAACATTAGTGAGAACTCGTTGCTGTGTGTGTGTGTGTGTGTGTGTGTGTGTGTGTGTGTGTGTGTGTGTGTGTGTGAGTGTGTGTGTGTGTGTGTGTGTGTGAGTGTGTGTGTGTGTGTGTGTGTGTGTGTGTGTGTGTGTGTCGAGGTGGAGGAATTTCCTTTGAGGTGATTTGTAATGGGTTTTTTTTTTTTTGCTGTATTTAAGTGATAGATGATGGATGGATGCACTTTTATGATGGATGGATGCACTTTTATGATGGATGGATGCACTTTTATGATGGATAGATGCACTTTTATGATGATAGATGCACTTTTATGATGGATAGATGCAATTTTATGATGATAGATGCACTTTTATGATGGATAGATGCATTTTTATGATGGATAGATGCACTTTTATGGACTTCAAAACAGAAACAGTGATTCACTGCCATTATAAAGCTTGGAAGAGCAGGACATGTTTAATATAACTGATTGTGTTCGTCTGAAAGAAGAATGTCATATACACTAGGATGACTTGAGGGCGAGTAAATCATGGACTGATTTACATTTTTGGGTGAACTATCCCTTTAATGTTGACAGGTTGCTACGACAAAGATATAGCTTTCCTCTTCGGACTTTTGTTTTTCACAAATATATGACTTGAGCTGAAGAGGGACAGACGCAGGTAATCACACACACACACTCACACTCACACACACTCAATCTCTCTCTCTCTCTCTAGACTTGTTTAGTGTAAATCTTGTTTAGTGTAAAATCATACACAGAGAAAAGTTGGTGGAAAAAAATACTTTCTTCACTCTTGTTATGATTGTGTTAATCAAGAAGGGCTTAGCATTATGAAAACAGAAACCGCAGTTGTACAATATTGCAGTTATCGCGACAGCCCTAAAAATGTTATCTCATAAATACTGCATGTTTAATTATCAAATAAGAAAAAAAATCCTGTTTAAAAAAGTTATAGCAGTGTTATTGTACATTAATATTCTGAATTAGCCTCTATATGTGTAAGTTTTTAGTTATACATTTCCAATTTTTATTTAGATTTCAGCTGACATGTTTATGTATATTGTGTTCCACTGAACAGAGATGTTGTAGCAGTTTGATAACCCTATTCAGAGCGAGCGATGACGGCGACCAGTGAAGCAGTGACTGAATAGATTCTCAACAATATAAGCTCACACACTCTCTCTCTCTCTCTCTCTCTCTCTCTCACACACACACACACACACACACACACACACACACACACACACACACACACACACACACACACACAGATGAGCTCAGTCTGACACTGCAGTCTTTATTACAGGCTCCTGCGTATGAGCGACTGAAACACATGAAGAGTCTCTCTCACACACACTACTGCACATCTGCAGAACACACACCATTACTGCGCTGCATCACACACACACTACTGCACATCTGCAGAACACACACCATTACTGCGCTGCAGCACACACACACACTACTGCACATCTGCAGAACACACAGCATTACTGCGCTGGAGGACACACACACTACTGCACATCTGCAGAACACACACCATTACTGCGCTGGAGTACACACACACTACTGCACATCTGCAGAACACACACCATTACTGCGCTGGAGTACACACACACTACTGCACATCTGCAGAACACACACCATTACTGCGCTGGAGTACACACACACTACTGCACATCTGCAGAACACACACCATTACTGCGCTGGAGCACACACACACTACTGCACATCTGCAGAACACACACCATTACTGCGCTGGAGTACACACACACTACTGCACATCTGCAGAACACACAGCATTACTGCGCTGCAGCACACACACACACTACTGCACGTCTGCAGAACACACACCATTACTGCGCTGGAGGACACACACACTACAGCACATCTGCAGAACACACACCATTACTGCGCTGGAGTACACACACACACACACACACTACTGCACATCTGCAGAACACACACCATTACTGTGCTGAGTACACACACTCTACTGCACATCTGCAGAACACACACCATTACTGCGCTGCAGCACACACACACTACTGCACATCTGAAGAACACACACCATTACTGCGCTGCAGCACACACACACACTACTGCACATCTGCAGAACACACCATTACTGCACTGGAGTACACACACACTACTGCACATCTGCAGAACACACACCATTACTGCGCTGGAGTACAAACACACTACTGCACATCTGCAGAACACACACCATTACTGCGCTGGAGTACACACACACTACTGCACATCTGCAGAACACACAACATTACTGCGCTGGAGCACACACACACTAGCCTTACAACGTTTGGGGTCATGAGATGGTTTACTGTTTCTGAAAGAGTCTCTTCTGCTCACCAAGGCATTTATTTGATAAAAAATACAGTAATATTGTAAATTATTATTATACAATAGATGTTTTCTATGTGAATATTTAGTAAAGTGTAATTTTTTCCTGAGATCAAAGCTGAATTCCAGCATCATTACTCAGTCTTCAGTGTCACATGATTCAGCTTTGATCACAGGAATAAATGTCCACATGAACAGTGAGGCAGTGACAGAGTAATTTGGCTCATAGTCTTAGAGCTCAAACATGACAATCTGGGGCTCAGGTCAGGAAGCAGACAGACTGGCTAAATCGACCGTCTGCTAGCGGCCTCACGTCACCAAGGTCAGATAAATCCCATCACATAGAGCCTCTTTCACCTACAAATCATCATATAGAGTCTCTTTCACCTCGATATCATCACATAGAGCCTCTTTCACCTAGATATCATCACATAGAGCCTCTTTCAACTAGAAATCATCATATAGAGCCTCTTTCACCTAGATATCATCATATAGAGCCTCTTTCACCTAGAAATCATCATATAGAGCCTCTTCACCTAGATATCATCACATAGAACCTCTTCACCTAGATATCATCACATAGAGCCTCTTTCACCTAGATATCATCATATAGAGCCTCTTTCACCTAGAAATCATCATATAGAGCCTCTTCACCTAGATATCATCACATAGAGCCTCTTCACCTAGATATCATCACATAGAGCCTCTTTCACCTAGATATCATCATATAGAGCCTCTTTCACCTAGAAATCATCATATAGAGCCTCTTCACCTAGATATCATCACATAGAGCCTCTTCACCTAGATATCATCACATAGAGCCTCTTTCACCTAGATATCATCATATAGAGCCTCTTTCACCTAGATATCATCATATAGAGCCTCTTTCACCTAGATATCATCATATAGAGCCTCTTTCACCTAGAAATCATCATATAGAGCCTCTTTCACCTAGAAATCATCATATAGAGCCTTTCACCTAGATATCATCACATAGAGCCTCTTTCACCTAGATATCATCACATAGAGCCTCTTTCACCTAGAAATCATCATATAGAGCCTCTTCACCTAGATATCATCACATAGAGCCTCTTCACCTAGATATCATCACATAGAGCCTCTTTCACCTAGATATCATCATATAGAGCCTCTTTCACCTAGAAATCATCACATAGAGCCTCTTCACCTAGATATTATCACATAGAGCCTCTTCACCTAGATATCATCACATAGAGCCTCTTTCACCTAGATATTATCATATAGAGCCTCTTTCACCTAGATATCATCATATAGAGCCTCTTTCACCTAGATATCATCACATAGAGACTCTTTCACCTAGATATCATCATATAGAGCCTCTTTAACCTAGATATCATCACATAGAGCCTCTTTTACCTAGATATCATCACATAGAAACTGTGTCTGTTCCCCGCATTTGGAAATCCAAAAAACGTCCAAACCCATGTAAGGTTAAAAATGTAATTGATGTTCAACAAATAAAAAACAGATATAATACAGATGAGCAAATGATAAAGCTTGGGTTGCTGAATATTTGATCCCTTACTTCAGAAGCGCTCATAGTTAATGATATGATTTCAGATTATAATCTAGATGTGCTGTGTTTGACATAAACCTGGCTAAAACAAAACGATTACATTACTTCAAAATGAGTGAACCCCACAAGATTACTGTTATAAACATGAACCTCGTCTGAAACGCAAAGGGGGAGGAGTTGCTGTAATTTATAGTAATATTTTCAAAACAACTAAGAAATCTATTTTTAAATATACTTCTTCTGAAGTGTTGGTGCTTAATGTAAAAATATATAGTGTAAACGATAAATCATGTTTGAGATTTCAGCTGGCTACTGTACACAGGCCACCAGGGCACCATACAGACTTTATCAAAGAATTTGCGAACTTTCTATCAGAGTTAGTACTGGCTGCAGATAAAGCCCTGATTGTTGGTGATTTTAATATACACATAGATAATGAAAAAGATGCATTGGAATTGGCTTTTAAAGACATTTACACATTTTCTCAACAATATCAGCTCACACACACTCTCTCACTCACTCACACACACACACACACACACACACACACACACACACACAAACACACACACACACACACACACACACACTCAGTGAACAGTGAGGCAGTGAGAGAGGAGATTCTCATCAATATCAGCTCACACACACTCTCTCACTTACACACACACTTTCTCACTCACACACACTCAGTGAACAGTGAGGCAGTGACAGAGGAGATTCTCAACAATATCAGCTGTTGAATATGGAGGCAGGAGCCGGTGCCAGCTGGAGTTCTCTCCATACACTGCTGACTCACACACACACTCATTCATACACTCACACACACACACACACACACACACACACACACACACACACACACACACACACACACACACACACACACACACACACACACACACACACACTCATACTCATTCATACACACACTCATTCACACACACACACACACACACACACACACACACACAAACACACACATTTACAGTTTTTTAGAGTTGTTATAAACCTGCACATGATCTCTTATGATGCGTGTGATGATTCCCTGTAAACATTAATAAGCTTTACATTTTCAGAGATTGAAACTGCGGTCTGTTCCTACACTGTGAAAAGTTTGGAACAAGTACAATCTTTTACTGTTTCTGAAAGAGTCTCTTCTGCTTACCAAGGCACTGAAGACTGAGGTAATGATGCTGGAATTCAGTTTTGATAACAGGAATAAATGACACATTACTATATATTCACATAGAAAACATCTATTCTATAATAATAATTTACAATATTACTGTATTTGTGATCAAATAAATGCCTTGGTAAAGAGACTGAAACAGTAAACCCTCATCTCATGACCCCAAACGTTTTAAGGCTAGTGTGTGTGTGCTCCAGTGCAGTAATGGTGTGTGTTCTACAGATGTGCAGTAGTGTGTGTGTACTCCAGCGCAGTAATGGTGTGTGTTCTGCAGATGTGTAGTAGTGTGTGTGTGTGCTGCAGCGCAGTAATGCTGTGTGTTCTGCAGACGTGCAGTAGTGTGTGTGTGTTCTGCAGACGTGCAGTAGTGTGTGTGTGCTCCAGCGCAGTAATGGTGTGTGTTCTGCAGACGTGCAGTAGTGTGTGTGTGTGCTGCAGCGCAGTAATGCTGTGTGTTCTGCAGATGTGCAGTAGTGTGTGTGTACTCCAGCGCAGTAATGGTGTGTGTTCTACAGATGTGCAGTAGTGTGTGTGTACTCCAGCGCAGTAATGGTGTGTGTTCTACAGATGTGCAGTAGTGTGTGTGTACTCCAGTGCAGTAATGGTGTGTGTTCTACAGATGTGCAGTAGTGTGTGTGTACTCCAGCGCAGTAATGGTGTGTGTTCTGCAGATGTGCAGTAGTGTGTGTGCTGCAGCGCAGTAATGGTGTGTGTTCTGCAGACGTGCAGTAGTGTGTGTGTACTCCAGCGCAGTAATGGTGTGTGTTCTGCAGATGTGCAGTAGTGTGTGTGTGCTGCAGCGCAGTAATGGTGTGTGTTCTGCAGATATGCAGTAGTGTGTGTGTACTCCAATGCAATAATGGTGTGTGTTCTGCAGATGTGCAGTAGTGTGTGTGTACTGCAGCGCAGTAATGGTGTGTGTTCTGCAGATGTGCAGTAGTGTGTGTGTGCTCCAGCGCAGTAATGGTGTGTGTTCTGCAGATGTGCAGTAGTGTGTGTGTACTCCAGCGCAGTAATGGTGTGTGTTCTGCAGTTGTGCAGTAGTGTGTGTGTGTGCTGCAGCGCAGTAATGCTGTGTGTTCTGCAGATGTGCAGTAGTGTGTGTGTGCTGCAGCGCAGTAATGGTGTGTCTTATGCAGATGTGCAGTTGTGTGTGTGTGTGCTCCAGCGCAGTAATGGTGTGTGTTCTGCAGATGTGCAGTAGTGTGTGTGTGTACTCCAGCGCAGTAATGGTGTGTTCTGCAGATGTGCAGTAGTGTGTGTGTGTGCTGCAGCGCAGTAATGGTGTGTGTTCTGCAGATATGCAGTAGTGTGTGTGTTCTGCAGATGTGCAGAAGTGTGTGTGTGTGTGTGTGTGTGTGTGTGCTGCAGCGCAGTAATGGTATGTATTCTGCAGATGTGCAGTAGTGTGTGTGTGTGCTCCAGTGCAGTAATGCTGTGTGTTCTGCAGATGTGCAGTAGTGTGTGTGTCATCCAGCGCAGTAATAATGTGTGTTCTGCAGATGTGCAGTAGTGTGTGTGTACTCCAGCGCAGTAATTGTGTGTGTTCTGCAAATGTGCAGTAGTGTGTGTGTGTGCTGCAGCGCAGTAGTGGTGTGTGTTCTGCAAATGTGCAGTAGTGTGTGTGTTTGCTGCAGCGCAGTAAGGGTGTGTGTTCTGCAGATGTGCAGTAGTGTGTGTGTGTTCTGCAGTGCAGTAATGCTGTGTGTTCTGCAGATGTGCAGTAGTGTGTGTGTGCTGCAGCGCAGTAATGGTGTGTGTTCTGCAGATGTGCAGTAGTGTGTGTGTCCTCCAGCGCAGTAATGCTGTGTGTTCTGCAGATGTGCAGTAGTGTGTGTGTGCTCCAGCGCAGTAATGCTGTGTGTTCTGCAGATGTGCAGTAGTGTGTGTGTGCTCCAGCGCAGTAATGGTGTGTGTTCTGCAGATGTGCAGTAGTGTGTGTGTGCTCCAGCGCAGTAATGGTGTGTGTTCTGCAGATGTGCAGTAGTGTGTGTGCTGCAGCGCAGTAATGGTGTGTGTTCTGCAGATGCGCAGTAGTATGTGTGTACTCCAGCGCAGTAATGGTGTGTGTTCTGCAGATGTGCAGTAGTGTGTGTGCTGCAGCGCAGTAATGGTGTGTGTTCTGCAGATGCGCAGTAGTATGTGTGTACTCCAGCGCAGTAATGGTGTGTGTTCTGCAGATGTACTGTAGTGTGTGTGTACTCCAGCGCAGTAATGGTGTGTGTTCTGCAGATGTGCAGTAGTATGTGTGTACTCCAGCGCAGTAATGGTGTGTGTTCTGCAGATGTGCAGTAGTGTGTGTGCTCCAGCGCAGTAATGGTGTGTGTTCTGCAGATGTGCAGTAGTGTGTGTGTGCTCCAGCGCAGTAATGGTGTGTGTTCTGCAGATGTGCAGTAGTGTGTGTGCTGCAGCGCAGTAATGGTGTGTGTTCTGCAGATGCGCAGTAGTATGTGTGTACTCCAGCGCAGTAATGGTGTGTGTTCTGCAGATGTACTGTAGTGTGTGTGTACTCCAGCGCAGTAATGGTGTATGTTCTGCAGATGTGCAGTAGTATGTGTGTACTCCAGCGCAGTAATGGTGTTTGTTCTGCAGATGTGCAGTAGTGTGTGTGTGTGCTGCAGCGCAGTAATGCTGTGTGTTCTGCAGATGTGCAGTAGTGTGTGTGTGCTCCAGCGCAGTAATGGTGTGTGTTCTGCAGTTGTGCAGTAGTGTGTGTGTACTCCAGCGCAGTAATGGTGTGTGTTCTGCAGATGTGCAGTAGTGTGTGTGTGCTGCAGCGCAGTAATGGTGTGTTTTCTGCAGATATGCAGTAGTGTGTGTGTACTCCAGTGCAGTAATGGTGTGTGTTCTGCAGATGTGCAGTAGTGTGTGTGTGTGCTGCAGCGCAGTAATCGTGTGTGTTCTGCAGATGTGCAGTAGTGTGTGTGTCCTCCAGCGCAGTAATGGTGTGTGTCCTGCAGATGTGCAGTAGTGTGTGTGCTGCAGCGCAGTAATGGTGTGTGTTCTGCAGATGTGCAGTAGTGTGTGTGTACTCCAGCGCAGTAATGGTGTGTTCTACAGATGTGCAGTAGTGTGTGTGTGTGCTCCAGCGCAGTAATGGTGTGTGTTTTGCAGATGTGCAGTAGTGTGTGTGTACTCCAGCGCAGTAATGGTGTGTGTTCTGCAGATGTGCAGTAGTGTGTGTGTGTGTGCTGCAGCGCAGTAATGGTGTGTGTTCTGCAGATGTGCAGTAGTGTATGTGTGCTCCAGCGCAGTAATGCTGTGTGTGTGTACCCCAGCGCAGTAATGCTGTGTGTGTGTACTCCAGCGCAGTAATGCTGTGTATGTGTACTCCAGCGCAGTAATGGTGTGTGTTCGGCAGATGTGCAGTAGTGTGTGTGTGTGTGTCCTCCAGCGCAGTAATGCTGTGTGTTCTGCAGATCCGCCCGATCCGCAGTTTATCCTGTAACCTGTAACCGCCAACCTCTAGTATGTGTGTGTGTGCGTGTGTGATCTTACCAAACACCTCGTCCTGTGCCTCCGGCGAGTCGGCTGACATCTGATCAGATACGGTTGAGGATCCCTTCAAACACACAAATACAACACTTTACATTTACAGCCAAATACTGATAAAATAAAACTGTGTGAGTGTTTAAGTGAGTGAGTGTGTGTGTGTGTGTGTAAGTGTGTGTGTGTGTGTGAGATTGTGTGTGTGTGTGTGTTTGTGTGTGTGTGTGTGAGCATGTGTGTGTGTATGAGCATGTGTGTGTGTGAGCATGTGTGTGTGTGTGTGTGTGAGCATGTGTGTGTGTGTGTGTGTGTGTGTGTGTGTGAGAGCATGTGTGTGAGCATGAGAGTGTGTGTGAGCATGTTGTGTGTGTGTGAGCATGTGTGTGTGTGTGCGTGTGTGTGAGCATGTTGTGTGTGTGTGTGTGTGTGTGTGTGTGTGAGTGTTTGTGTGTTTGTGTGAGCATGTATGTGTGTGTGTGTGTGTGTGTGTGTGTGTGTGTGAGAGAGAGCATGTGTGTGTGTGTGTGTGTGTGTGTGTGTGTGTGTGTGTGTGTGTTGTTACTTTTTGAAAACTCTAGTGTGTGTGTGTGATCATGTGTGTGAGTGTGTGTGTGTCAGTATGTGTGTGTGAGCTAACACACTGTACATACACACACACACACTTCTCACTGCTCGTCTTCAGTCACTGATCTCATTACTGTAACACATCCCTGCTTTGTCTTTTTGAAATGTAAAATCTGGATAAAAACACTAAAGACTACATATTTATTTTACTGTGAGTAACTGCATGATTACACAGCTTAGAACACATTTTAATCATGCAATATAAGGTGATTTGTGTGTAACTCATGCAATATAAGGTGAAGTGTAACTTATGAGCGCTGCAGTGTGAGAGTGATGTGAGTTATTATCAGCAGCTCCCCCTGCTGGCGAGGAGATGAACAGCACACACATATACACACACACACACACACACACACACACACACACACACACACACACACACACACACACACACTACACACACACACAAACACACACCCCTGCATCTCTTCACAGAGGTGGCACTTATAGAAATATATATAAAAAAAAAAAAGAATATTTTGGAAATGAAGTCTGGAGGGTGAATATGGATTACTGACCTTTTAATAATGAAATTGTGTGTGAAATTATTTAAATTAACAGCTGAAATACACAATTTAATTTCAGCGCCCTAAAATGCCAGCACTGATGATGCGATGCTTTACATCAGAGTAACTCACCATGCGTGTGTGTGTGCATGTGTGACGTCATTAATCCACAGTAAACCAGACTAGAGAAGTTATTAAAAACAGGCTTGTTAAAGGAGAATGTGTTTCCTGGGAATTTTTTAAATCACTTTTTCTTTAGTGTGAAATATACTTACATTTAATTTTGCTATTCTTATGTATTTTAACCTTAAAAAAAAAATAAGAAAAAACCCTTTCAGGGACTCGAGTCGACTCAATAGATAAAGACAGAATTAATAATGCAACAATAGCAACGCCTCCTTTAGTGTCCAGAAGATATAATGCCACAGGTTCAAGGAAGCATTTATTGTCTCCCTTAGGAGAAATTATTAGTTTTAGATTAGGGAACTGCTGCCGCATCAACACAACACATGTAACATACAACATTAACAAACATTTCAAATCCTGACCCTGCATCATAAAAACAGTACATCTCATGACACCACCCTCAGTTCCTGCCTGTTACACCAGATATTGCAGTTATTTAACTTCCTGCTGCAGTTGCTCATTAATTAATTTAGCAGACAGTGGAACAAATTAATATTTGTATCGGTGATACTCGCATAATAGAACCCTGCATCTCCGACCAGAGTTCATCAGCGCATACTCAGGACACAACACAGGGAAAAGTCTGATAAGATCTCGTTGGCCTGCTGTATGGTGCAAAGCTCAAAATATCCTGTAAAGAGCTGGGGACAAGGGATACTAAATAATACAAATAAGGAGATGACAAAAAGGGAGGATATAAAGATTAGATCAGTGTGGATGTCTTGATTCTGCATAGTTAAATTTTTGTAATATACAAGACACCTGATTCAGTCTGAGCAACTCTACGGCTCACTGAAGACATCTGTAAATATACTGCACCTGTTTTTAACTCTTAGCCCATGCAGAAGAACAGACAGACATACCTTGGACACAGAAAGCGGTTCACGTTTTCCCAGATGTTGACCCATGATCCTGGGGGAGAAAACACGTCACCTCATCAATACATGTGGAATATTAATACAAATACATCTTCAATTTATCAGCACATCCCAACTAAATGAATGGCTCTTTTAATACCATAACGGCAGACGACTGAAGGATTGGAGTTTGTTCAAACTATATTATTCGCTTGTAAAGATATCTGTGAAACAGACTCCAATACTTTTCCAGGCCTGGAAACTGCCATTTTAAAAATGTCATGACTTTTTCCAGGTTTTCCTGACCATAAAAACCCTGTAATGTTTGAAATTAGCTTTATTTGACATTATTTATTATTTGGTTATTATATTATATGGTTAGCACAGAAAGTTTGCAGTTAGAGCGGTGTCGTGTTAACGGCCCCTAAATTAAGGGGGGGGGGGGGATTATTATTTCACTTTTCTAACTGTAGTTAGTGTGTAATGTTGCTGGTTGAGCATAAACAACATCTGCCAAGTTACGACGCTCAGAGTTCAAAGCAAAGGGAGATATTTTCTTTTAAATAAATCGCTTTTTAAGGACTACAACATACGGCTGGTAGGGACTACACAACATTCATAAGTAGCATTACTCAGCACTTATTTGAGTAAGTACAATGTAACATACAGAGTAATAATAATTAAGCATACAAACACTATAGTTATGGTTTAGGGTTAGTTGTGATTATTCAAAATGTACTGTTATTACTATAGTAATAACATGTAGTAACATGTAACTACGCCAGCTTAAAATAAAATAGGTTACACTTTATCTTAAGGTGTCATTTTTACAGTGTAATTATATATTTTATAGTACTGAGTAGTTTTAAGTAACTACATGTACTTACTATAGGGTTAGGGTAGGATTAGGGTTTGGTTGAGGGTTAGTTATGCATAATTTGCTGTTATTACTATGGTAAGTACATGTAACATATGTAACAAGGACACTGTCAAATAAATTGTTACCATATGTCAGTGGGTAACTGGGTCAAGTGCAAATGACAAACACCTGTGTCTTGTTTCTCGAAGAGACAGACTAAGTACAGCACCATTGAAAAGGAGTGTTTGGCCATCAGATGGGCCGTCCTCACCCTCCGATATTATCTCCTGGGACGGGAATCCATCCTCTGTTCGGACCACGCGCCCCTACAGTGGCTTCACCGCATGAAGGATACCAATGTGGTATGTGGCGAGGATGTGGCGAGAGGGGTATGTGGCGAGAGGGGTATGTGGCGAGTATGTGGCGATAGGGGTATGTGGCGAGAGGGGTATGTGGCGAGGGGGACGTGGTCTAGCGAAGTCTGTGACAGGAGAGAGGATCGGGAGACAGGTGCGGCGTAACTGGGTCAAGAGCAAATGACAAACACCTATGTCTTGTTTGATTGTGATTGCTGTGGAGAGACGGCATATAAGCGATGGGGAAACAGCCGACGTCGTCAACGTCTCCACTTGCGGACGTCATAACATCCCTCGCAGCCCTCCATCACGAGCAGCATCAGGCCCTGGTGGTTATGAAGAGCGACATGGAACGTTGTTATGAGCTCCTCGTCCAGGGCCGGCTAGAGGACCGCGAGAGGTTTCGGAGCTGGATGGACGGGGAGGTTCGGACTTAAGCCACGCCGCCACCGGTCGAGCTCCCCGACCTTTCCATGAACAAGACCTCTTCGAGAGACAGGTGGGTGGCCGAAGGAGCATTGCCCGGTGCGCCTCATCCCACTGCTGTTTGTGGAGGCGCAGACGGCCGCCCAACAACTGCCGGTCCAGAACCTCCTGGTCCTCGACGACCTCAAGAAGGCCATCCTGCAGCGGGTTGGCCGGAGTCCAGAGCAACATCGCCAGTGATTTCGGTCGCTAGATCTGGGCGACAACGGCCGGCCCTTCGTGATGGCCCAACAGCTCCAGGACTCCTGCCGCAAGTGGTTACTGGCCGAGGGAAACAACGTCGAGAAAATCATCGACCGTGTGGTACTGGAGCAGTTTATCGCTCGGCTCCCGAAGAAGACAGCAGAGTGGGTCCAGTGCCACCGACCGACGTAGCTGGACCATCTGGTGGAGGATCAGCTGGTGGCGTGCTCCCGGGTGGGCGATACCCTCCCTAAAGTCTCTCTGCCTTCTTCTTTTACAGATTCCCCTTCCTCTACCCCCTCCCCTCGACCTATCCCGCTCCCCAGGTCCCGTCCGCCAGGACCCTTCAGAATGATGCTGGACTAGGCAGGGGACATACGGGGGCAACCCAGGGGCTTCCTGCCACTAGGGCGGCGGGGAGGTCTGGGCCGGCCTACTGGCGTGGTGGGGAGCCGGATCATTTCATTGATAAATGTTCCATGATTGGATATGAGCCGCATGGTTCGGGTAAGGTGTGTACACGGGGACGTGGTGAATTATCCGTTAATGTCAACTGTGATTCAATTTAGGGGTCAAAAGCATAGGATAGAGGTGGCAGTTAACCCGCACCTCCGGCATCCGCTGATCCTGGGAACAAATTGGCCAGCTTTTAGTGAATTATTGACGGGTTTATGTACGGATGTCTCTAGTGTACAGAAAGCGCAGGATAGAGGGGCGGCGGTGTGGATGGGAGAGGCTGAACCGGGACCCTCAAGACTGGATTCAGGGGAACCGAGCGCAAACGAGAGACAGATGACGATGATTTTCCCCTGGAGCAGTCTCAAGATGAGTCATTAAAACACGCATTTCAACAGGTTCGTACCATCGACGGTCAGTCTCTCCAACCCGACCGTCCGCTCACCTATCCTTATTTTGGTATCGCTTTTCCAGGCGGCTCATTCTAATCCCATGACGGGACATTTAGGACAAGGTACAACACTTAATCGTCTCATGGCCCATTTCTTTTGGCCAGGCATTCACGAGAACGTGCGCAGGTGGTGCGCATCATGTTGTGAATATCAGCTGGTAAATCCGCCGGCCGCCCCAAAAGTGCCATTGCGCCCGCTTCCTTTAATGCAGGTCCTCTTCGAAAGAATTGCAATGGACCTCATCAGGCCATTAGAACGATCCACACGTGGACATCAGTTTGCATTAGTGATAGTGGACTATGCAACCCGATATCCAGAGGCAGTAGCTCTCCGCACCATCTCGGCTAAGAGTGTTGCGGATGCACTGTATCGTTTAATCTCCCGAGTGGGGATACTGAAAGAGATCCTCACTGACCAGGGCACGGTGTTTATGTCCGGTACATTACGCAAACTTTATGAATTGTTGGGCATTAAATCGATTCGTACCAGCGTCTATCACCCACAATCAGACGGACTGGTCAAACGATTTAATCGCAAGTTAAAGACCATGATTTGTAAATTTTTTCACGATGAAATTGGATAAATTGGGATAAATGGTTGGAACCCTGTTGTTTGTTGTGCTCGAGGTCCCGCAAGCCTCCTTGGGGTTTTCCCCCTTCAAGTTCCTTTATGGACGTCAGCCCCACGGCGAGCTGGACGTCCTGAAGGAAACTTGGGAGGAAGGACCTTCGGAGAGTCGTAATGAAATTCAGTATGTCCTGGACCTAAGGACAAAACTCCACACCTTGAGGCGGCTCTCAATGTAGAATTTGTTACAGGCCCAGGACAGACAGACCCAGTTATACAACAGGGGAACCCGGCTGAGAGAATTTTCACCGGGAGATAAAGTCCTTTTTAAAATATTGCTCCCTACGTCGAGTTCTAAATTACTCTCAAAGTGGCAAAGGCCCTTTGAGGTCACACAGCAAGCGGGCGATCTCAATTATGGACTTCGTACTTCGAACGGATAAGAATGGGGCACGTCAAATTTACCACCTCAACCTCCTTAAAAAAATGGAGTGAGCCAGAGGCGAATATTAAACCGCAATCACTCGCTCTGGCCCCGGGAGGAGATCATCTTTCTCCATCCCAGATTGCTGACGTAGCCCGGTTGCAGGCAGAATTTCCCGAGGTGTTCTCGCCCCTACTCGGTCGAACTAATCTTATTCAGCACCATGTTGAGACGGAGCCGGGCGTGGTGGTGCGGTGCCGGCCGTATAAGGTTACCTGAACACAAAAAGAAAATGGTTCAGTCTGAATTAGAGGCGATGCTCGACATGGTGTAAGTTTTAATAAGTTTTATTGCCTAAATAAGTTTTATTGCCGATAGTTTTAGTGCCTAAAACCGACGGCTCGGTTCGTTTCTGTGTAGATTACCGCAAAGTTAACGCTGTGTCGAAGTTCGACGCGTATCCAATGCTGTGGATTGTCAAGCTGCTTGATCGGCTGGGCACCACTCCCTTTTATTCGACACTGGACTTAACGAAAGGATACTGGCAGATCCCCTTATCGCCTTTGTCTAAAGAGAAAACAGCCTTTCGGGTTACACCAATTCATTACAATTCCGGTCGGATTGTTCGAGGCTGCAGCCACGTTTCAGCGTCTCATGGACCGAATTCTCCGGTCCCATATTGCATATGCTGCCTACTTGGATGACATCATTTATAGCAATGACTGACAGGGTCATATGGAGCATGTGTGGGCCGCCCTGAGAGTGCTGAGACTGGCTGGGCTCACGGCCAACCCAAAGAAGTGTGTAGTTGGGCGTGTAGAGGTCAGGTATCTGGGCTTCCACTTGGGTCACGGGCAGGTGCGGCAGCAAATTGATAAGACCGCAGCCGTTGAAACTTGCCCGAGTCCCAAGACCAAAAAGGAGGTGAGACAGTTCCTGGGGGATATTATCGAAGGTTTGTGCCTAATTATTCGGAACTCACCAGCCCGCTGACTGATCTCACTAAAAGGGATGGCTCCCCAGCCTGAGTCTGGCGGTGGGGGTATGTGGTGAGAGGGGTATGTGGCGAGAGGGGTATGTGGCGAGTATGTGGCGAGAGGGGTATGTGGCGAGAGGGGTATGTGGCAAGAGGGGTATGTGGCGAGGGGGGCGTGGTCTAGCGAAGTCTGTGACAGGAGAGAGGATCGGGAGACAGGTGCGGCGTAACTGGGTCAAGTGCAAATGACAAACACTTGTGTGATTGGCGTGGAGAGACCGCATATAAGCGACGGGGAAAAATCGCTTGTGAGAGAGACAACTGGGAGACCTGTGGGTGAGCGCGGAGAAAGCACTGTGACGAGAGAGAGAGAGAGAGAGCGCCAAGTGCGTGAGCGCGAGTGAATTAACCCTTTATGGTCTGAGTTTGTTTTGAAGTGCTGTAGGCGCACATTTCTTTGTTTGAAGAGAGCCGACCCTGTCCTCTTCCTTCCCTAATTGTTGAACCGTACTACAACAAGTTACCAATATATCATTATATCAATATTACAACATTTTGTTAAAAACATGCTGGAAATGTTCATAAAGTAGTACTAATATACACACTGAGATCACTACAGAAAACTCTATATTAAACCATAATCAGTGCAAGAAGAGTAAAACACTGAGATGAAGATGAAAGTAAAGTAGGAGAGGTGAGGATTCCCAGGATAAGAAGAGCGTGTCAAAGCATGTATAAACATGACAAACACACGAGGAATGTGCCGGAATAATACCCCACACTAATGTTATTAATGATGAGGTTTGCTCCACACTAATGTTATTAATGATGAGGTTTACTGCACACTAATGTTATTAATGATGAGGTTTACTGTACACTAATATTATTAATGATGTAATGTTATTAATGATGAGGTTTACTCCACACTAATGTTATTAGTGATGAGGTTTACTCCACACTAATGTTATTAATGATGAGGTTTACCCCACACTAATGTTATAATGATGAGGTTTACTCCACACTAATGTTATTAATGATGAGGTTTACTGCACACTAATGTTATTAATGATGAGGTTTACTGCACACTAATGTTATTAATGATGAGGTTTACTGCACACTAATGTTATTACTGATGAGGTTTACTCCACACTAAGGTTATTAATGATAAGGTTTACTCCACACTTATGTTATAATGATGAGGTTTACTCCACACTGATGTTATTAATGATGAGGTTTAGCCCACACTTATGTTATTAATAATGAGGTTTACTCCACACTAATGTTATTAATGATGAGGTTTACTCCACACTGATGTTATTAATGATGAGGTTTACTGCACACTAATGTTATTAATGATGAGGTTTACTGCACACTAATGTTATTAATGATGAGGTTTACTGCACACTAATGTTATTAATGATGAGGTTTACTCCACACTGATGTTATTAATGATGAGGTTTACTCCACACTAATGTTATTAATGATGAGGTTTACTGCACACTAATGTTATTAATGATGAGGTTTACTGCACACTAATATAATGTTATTAATGATGAGGTTTACTGCACACTAATGTTATTAATGATGAGGTTTACCCCACACGAATGTTATTAATGATGAGGTTTACTCCACACTAATGTTATTAATGATGAGGTTTACCCCACACTAATGTTATTAATGATGAGGTTTACTTTACACTAATGTTATTAATGATGAGGTTTGCTGCACACTAATGTTATTAATGATGAGGTTTACTCCACACTAATGTTATTCATGATGA
Source organism: Meda fulgida (assembly GCA_030578275.1). Lineage (NCBI taxonomy): Eukaryota > Metazoa > Chordata > Actinopteri > Cypriniformes > Leuciscidae > Meda > Meda fulgida. Next base: position 35,664,639 of record CM060631.1, on the reverse strand, counting down.
GGTTTGCTGCACACTAATGTTATTAATGATGAGGTTTACCCCACACTAATGTTATTAATGATGAGGTTTACTGCACACTAATATAATGTTATTAATGATGAGGTTTACTGCACACTAATGTTATTAATGATGAGGTTTACCCCACACTAATGTTATTAATGATGAGGTTTACTTTACACTAATGTTATTAATGATGAGGTTTGCTGCACACTAATGTTATTAATGATGAGGTTTACTCCACACTAATGTTATTCATGATGAGGTTTGCTGCACACTAATGTTATTAATGATGAGGTTTACCCCACACTAATGTTATTAATGATGAGGTGTACTTTACACTAATGTTATTAATGATGAGGTTTGCTGCACACTAATGTTATTAATGATGAGGTTTACTCCACACTAATGTTATTAATGATGAGGTTTACCCCACACTAATGTTATTAATGATGAGGCTTACTTTACACTAATGTTATTAATGATGAGGTTTGCTGCACACTAATGTTATTAATGATGAGGTTTACTCAACACTGATGTTATTAATGATGAGGTTTACTCCACACTAATGTTATTAATGATGAGGTTTACTCCACACTAATGTTATTAATGATGAGGTTTACTCCACACTAATGTTATAATGATGAGGTTTACTCCACACTAATGTTATTAATGATGAGGTTTACTCCACACTAATGTTATTAATGATGAGGTTTACCCCACACTAATGTTATTAATGATGAGGTTTACTGCACACTAATGTTATTAATGATGAGGTTTACTCCACACTAATGTTATTAATGATGAGGTTTACCCCACACTAATGTTATTAATGATGAGGTTTACCCCACACTAATGTTATTAATGATGAGGTTTACCCCACACTAATGTTATTAATGATGAGGTTTACTCCACACTAATGTTATTAATGATGAGGTTTACCCCACACTAATGTTATTAATGATGAGGTTTACCCCACACTAATGTTATTAATGATGAGGTTTACCCCACACTAATGTTATTAATGATGAGGTTTACTCCACACTAATGTTATTAATGATGAGGTTTACCCCACACTAATGTTATTAATGATGAGGTTTACCCCACACTAATGTTATTAATGATGAGGTTTACCCCACACTAATGTTATTAATGATGAGGTTTACTCCACACTAATGTTATTAATGATGAGGTTTACCCCACACTAATGTTATTAATGATGAGGTTTACCCCACACTAATGTTATTAATGATGAGGTTTACCCCACACTAATGTTATTAATGATGAGGTTTACCCCACACTAATGTTATTAATGATGAGGTTTACCCCACACTAATGTTATTAATGATGAGGTTTACTCCACACTAATGTTATTAATGATGAGGTTTACCCCACACTAATGTTATTAATGATGAGGTTACCCCACACTAATGTTATTAATGATGAGGTTTACCCCACACTAATGTTATTAATGATGAGGTTTACCCCACACTAATGTTATTAATGATGAGGTTTACTCCACACTAATGTTATTAATGATGAGGTTTACCCCACACTAATGTTATTAATGATGAGGTTTACTCCACACTAATGTTATTAATGATGAGGTTTACTCCACACTAATGTTATTAATGATGAGGTTTACCCCACACTAATGTTATTAATGATGAGGTTTACCCCACACTAATGTTATTAATGATGAGGTTTACCCCACACTAATGTTATTAATGATGAGGTTTACTCCACACTAATGTTATTAATGATGAGGTTTACCCCACACTAATGTTATTAATGATGAGGTTTACCCCACACTAATGTTATTAATGATGAGGTTTACTCCACACTAATGTTATTAATGATGAGGTTTACCCCACACTAATGTTATTAATGATGAGGTTTACTCCACACTAATGTTATTAATGATGAGGTTTACTCCACACTAATGTTATTAATGATGAGGTTTACCCCACACTAATGTTATTAATGATGAGGTTTACCCCACACTAATGTTATTCATGATGAGGTTTGCTGCACACTAATGTTATTAATGATGAGGTTTACCCCACACTAATGTTATTAATGATGAGGTTTACTCCACACTAATGTTATTCATGATGAGGTTTGCTGCACACTAATGTTATTAATGATGAGGTTTACCCCACACTAATGTTATTAATGATGAGGTTTACCCCACACTAATGTTATTCATGATGAGGTTTGCTGCACACTAATGTTATTAATCATGAGGTTTACCCCACACTAATGTTATTAATGATGAGGTTTACTCCACACTAATGTTATTCATGATGAGGTTTGCTGCACACTAATGTTATTAATGATGAGGTTTACCCCACACTAATGTTATTAATGATGAGGTTTACTCCACACTAATGTTATTCATGATGAGGTTTGCTGCACACTAATGTTATTAATGATGAGGTTTACCCCACACTAATGTTATTAATGATGAGGTTTACTCCACACTAATGTTATTAATGATGAGGTTTACCCCACACTAATGTTATTAATGATGAGGTTTACTCCACACTAATGTTATTAATGATGAGGTTTACTCCACACTAATGTTAATAATGATGCATCATCAGTGGTTTTGAAAGAGAAACATCTCAAAGAAAATGATTCAGTGGTTGATCAATACTGTCGAGAGAACGAAGCGGTTAATTACTTTACACAAGTTAAAGCTTATTAAATGTAAAAAATTATGGCTAATTAATGCTGAATGGCTATAATTACTCATTTGCTCCATTTAATACAGACATCAGTAGCAGAACTGGTATCATTCACTGTATAATCATGTAATGCCATTAATTAAATATTCACTGAATGTACAAACAACATAAAGACAGTATATTGTAAATATTTAATTAATGGCATTAAATGATTATACTGTGAATGATACCAGTACTGGTACTGATGTCAGTATTAAATGGAGCAAATTAGTAATTATAACCATTCAGCATTAATTAGCCATCCTTATTGAAGGTTACAGAAGATGCTACAGAAGATGCTTGTGCATATACACACACGTATATATATATATATATATATATATATATATATATATATATATATATATATATATATATACATATATACACACACACACACACACACATGCACAGGCATCTTCTGAAGCAGTTTCAGATGATATATAAACTGTGACGTCTGTACATTGTATTTTTGTACTATTTTTAGCCACATATTTACAGCTTTTTTTTTTCAAAATACTATGTGTTTTTTTATTTCACTTGTTTGCACACTTGAATTATCAGTAACTTAAATTGATATTAAAGTTTAATGTTTTGATAGTGCACAATAGGTGTTGGTAATAAAATATTTGCTTATTTGTAATAATATTAATTGCATGCAATACATATCACATATCGTGTGTGTGTGTGTGTGTGTGTGTGTGTGTGTGTGTGTGTGTGTGTGTGTGTGTGTGTGTGTGTGTGTGTGTGTGTGTGTGTGTTTGTTTATACTTATGTTATTTTTCTCTGTTCTAGTCGTTTCAAGGTTTTTGATCGGGTGAGTGTGTTACGGAGCACCGACAGAGGAGGGCGATATTTCACTAAAATAGAGCTGTTCGATTCCGGAGTCGACTCCGATTCCTGACTCCCACCGCAGGAGTCGATTTAACTCCATTTCAAAACAGCGTTGGGAACAAGTCAAGAATACAGGCTTGCCTTCAGTTTCACACACTCTGACACAATGCCTACAACTCCAGGCAAAACTGGTCCAGTTAGAGATTTTAGATATTACCTTGAAATGATGAGCATAATCATCGCTTCCTAGTTGTTGCCAATGCCTAGTTTTAAAGAGGATGAAGTCGATAAGCGCTGTCATCTCTTATAAAAGCTGTCTGGGCAGGTGAGTTCAAGACACTAAAATAATACCTAGATACATACAATAATGTACACATACTAATGTGTTTAATCTTTTAGGAAGGTTTTCTTTAAAATTACGATTAGTTTAATGATTACGGACAATGGAAAATAAATATTAATACAATATTCATTGTAATAAAACTTTGATGATACCAATAAGCTGGCACAAAGGTATGCTATGATTGGCTGTTGTTATTTTATTTATTTATTTGTGAAGTAAGACATGTAAGATGAAAGTGTGTATCTGCTGTTTCCTGCGACAGCTCGAGAGTCGATTCCTGTGCAAGAGTCGAGTCTGAATCGACTCTTCTAGACTCGGCTCTCCGTCGGCAGGTGAGGCACACACACACACACACACACACACACACACACACACACGTACCCTCACCAAGACCGAGTTGAGACACCGCCCGCATGTAGTTTCCCAACACTTCGCCCACACCAGTTTCCATCTGAACAAGAACCAGAACGCGGAAACCGGCCGTTCACACGATACCTTAAACTAGTGTCTTCAGCATTCTGCGATAATTCTAAATCTCTTTAAGTTCTGAAACATGAAAACACCTCCCTCGCCTGTTAGTAATCTGTCATTTGTTCTACAGTCAACACTGTTAACAGATTCAGCACGACAGCATCTGCGCACATCTGCTCGAGGGGCACGCGCTTGAGCTGAGTTTATGCAAATGAAACATCGACAAAATATTTGTGCCATATTTGTGCTGAACACTGAGAATCAGTGGCAGAAATGCAGTGGCATCATCATCATCATCACACCTGGCAGAAGAAGAAGAGTTGCAAAGGTGCGAACCATGACAGGTTACAGAATAAACCAGTCCAGTCGTGACAGAAGTAAACATACTGAACACAGATAGAGCTTATTGCGAGGAAAGGCGACATGTTGTGATTTGACGAACACACACACACACACACACACACACACACACACACGTACTTGTTTGCCCTAGCGCGTCCTCTCGGTGTGTAGATTCAGGTTTCGGCTGCTCGCCTCAGTGGATCATCAATCCACATGTGCGCAAAATAGAAGCGTGTCTGGCGTTTGTGTAGTTCAGTTTCGGGAGCCTGTTTGTGTTTCGGCTGATGATCCACTCGCACTTCCTGATTCTGTGTGTTCTTCAGCGGGTGGGGCGAGCTAACCTCACGAGTGTGTGTACTAGCGCTATCTCTGCTGTGGTCAAATTGTTATTGATATTAATATAGCCTACAGCAGAAAACATTCAGCGGTTTACAATCTAAAATATATTAAATTTATGATGTGCGTAAGAAACAACACCTACCTGTATTGTATTGCGTATTGTATTGTAGCCTATGTATATATTTTTTACACATCATTATTGTTTTAAATTATATTATGTTACTCGTTATATTGAATCAAAATAATGTTTTTTTTGGGGGGGGGGGGGTGTCACTCACCTGAGATCCACCAATAGCAAATTCCCCACAGACACAATCAAGCCCCGCCCACATGTGTTCTTGTTCGAGAAGCGTTTCACTCGATGGTTCACTCACTCGGATATACGTCACTTCCCTTGCTCTCGGAGTCAGGCATTATAGTAGGCCTACAAACTTGAGCAGTGCTGTAAACTGCCCTCGAATTCATAACACTTAAGTGCTATTATAGAATGAAAATAGAATGTATTAAACACAATTATCCTCTTTAATTTAATTGTATCATTATTATATCAAATCTATGACACTTATTGTCTTCTCACTAATCAGTCATATGCAATAAAATGAATAAATCGTTTTTTAATGATGAAAAATTATGTTTTATCAAAAGCAACACTTAAAGGATTAGTTCACTTTTTAAAAAACTTTTGCTGATAATTTACTCACCCCCATGTCATCTAAGATGTCCATGTCTTTCTTTCTTCAGTCGAAAAGAAATTAAGGTTTTTGATGAAAACATTCCAGGATTTTTCTCCATATAATGGACTTCAATGGGACCCAAACGGTTCAAGGTCCAAATGAGCGTTTCAGTGCAGCTTCAAAGGGCTTTAAACGCCACCAGATGATGAATAAGGGTCTTATCTAGCGAAACCATCCGTCATTTAAAAAATAAATAAAAAAGTGTACGTTTTATAAGCACAAACGCTCGCCTTGCTCTGTTCTGAGACCTTTTCAACGTATTTGCGTATTACGTGTTTTCTGCTTAAAACTGCAGTGAACCAAAGACAGTCTCAAGAACAAATTTCTGGTGTTTCTTTTTCTTTCTTTTGTTATTAAAGCAGAACAAGACAAAACACAGTTAGATGACGCCATCAATACAAAACACGTACAACAGAAAGTAGGAAGTACGTGTAATTATGTGTAGTGTGTGTAGACTTGCGTTGAGTATGAGTATATCTGTATTGTAAGTTTCCTAACACACCAGTGGAGCTGAGAAGTGTTTCTGCGGACTCAGCCGAGCACCAGAGGGCACCAGAGGCACAGAGAGAGTCTTCAGCAGGGATGTTGCAAGTGTGGAAATCTTCTACGGTGGGGAAAGTCTTGCCACATCCAACTCTTGTGGTCAAAGATGCAGAAATGGTGCACTGATGAACTGCTTCGGGCATGAAGCGCTCCTCGGGCTATCCCTGCGGGGAAGCGGATCACTCATCCTCATCCTGCTGCACACTTCTGCTGGCTCATCCCCATCCCCATCCCCATCCTCATCCCCATCCCCATCCTCATCCCCATCCCCATCCTCATCCTGCTGCACACTTCTGCTGGCTCATCCTCATCCCCATCCTCATCCCCATCCCCATCCCCATCCCCATCCTCATCCCCATCCTCATCCCCATCCCCATCCCCATCCTCATCCTCATCCCCATCCCCATCCTCATCCTCATCCCCATCCCCATCCTCATCCCCATCCCCATCCTCATCCTGCTGCACACTTCTGCTGGCTCATCCTCATCCCCATCCCCATCCTCATCCCCATCCCCATCCCCATCCTCATCCCCATCCCCATCCTCATCCTCATCCTCATCCCCATCCCCATCCTCATCCCCATCCCCATCCCCATCCTCATCCTCATCCTCATCCCCATCCCCATCCCCATCCTCATCCTCATCCCCATCTCCATCCCCATCCTCATCCCCATCCTCATCCTCATCCCCATCCTCATCCTGCTGCACACTTCTGCTGGCTCATCCTCATCCCCATCCCCATCCCCATCCTCATCCTCATCCCCAATCCCCATCCTCATTCCCATCCCCATCCCCATCCTCATCCCCATCCCCATCCTCATCCCCATCCTCATCCTCATCCCCATCCCCATCCCCATCCTCATCCTGCTGCACACTTCTGCTGGCTCATCCTCATCCCCATCCTCATCCCCATCCTCTTCCCCATCCCCATCCTCATTCCCATCCCCATCCCCATCCCCATCCCCATTCCCATCCTCATCCCCATCCTCATCCCCATCCCCATCCTCATCCCCATCCTCATCCTCATCCCCATCCCCATCCCCATCCTCATCCCCATCCCCATCCTCATCCTCATCCCCATCCCCATCCCCATCCTCATCCCCATCCTCATCCTGGTGCACACTTCTGCTGGCTCATTCTCATCCCCATCCCCATCCTCATCCCCATCCCCATCCTCATCCCCATCCTCATCTCCATTCCCATCCCCATCCTCATCCCCATCCCCATCCTCATCCTCATCCCCATCCCCATCCTCATCCTCATCCCCATCCCCATCCTCATCCTCATCCTGCTGCACACTTCTGCTGGCTCATTTTCCTAACTGTTGGGTAGTTGTGTGTGTGTGTGTAACCCACTGCTGGGTTAAATTTCACTGACGGTAAATGATGCTCCCCTCATAAACTACCCTGCTGGGTTATAGCAACCCACTGCTGGCTTTCCAAACTGGATTTGTAACGGTCATTATGTCTTCTGTCCTGAGAGAAAACTTCCTGAGCTGATCTTTACTTTAACCCAGCATGTGTTCTGTCATTTTCTGCAAAGCTTTTTATCTTTATCACAAGGAAGTGTGAGGGAACGCTGGCGCGTTTTGGCTGCCGCTCCTCTCTCCCGTTTTGTTTGTTTGTTTCTAAATATTAGACAACAGTCTTGGAGCATTTGAAGTCTGAAGAAGTTTGAAGATTGAAAAACCTTTTCGAACTACTGAATTACGATGTGCGTTTTGGTTTCACCTGTTGGCCTATTGTTCCTAATTTTAAACGTCTGTTGCTGGAACAGATTTTCCTGGTGCCCTCCTCTGGATCTACCCTTCTGCGAGGCTGCTGTTAGTGTGGATTCTTCCCGAATGCCACTGAGGTACACTGTTTGTCAACTGTTGAAATTAAAAGGAACTCTTTTTTAGCACACGACACCTATGCTAACTGTGATGATGTTGGAATACTCCGGCGTAAGCTCTATTTACATCGCTCCTCAAGGCCCAGTGTTATATGTTCCTCATCTGATGCTGATGCTATTCCCTGCCTTGCATTTCTTCCTATACCCCGAAAACCGGTATGTAAACCTGTTGGGATTAACCATAACAACTTGACCGTGCTAACATATAAAGAGTATTCACGGGAGGTTTCGGAGTCCCCGTGCCTGTTGAAGTCTGCGTGTTTTAATGCTCGCTCTGTCAACAATAAAGCTGTGGCTTTATCTGACATCATTCTGGAAGAAAAACTTGACTTTTTAAGTATAGTCGAAACATGGCACAAACATCCGGACGGTCTTCTCTTTAATGAACTTACTCCAGCTGGCTACGGGTTGTTAGATCTCCCGCGAGCCACCGGCAGAGGTGGTGCCATTATTGTTCTGTACAATCAGAAATTCAATTTAAGACCTGTTGCTGTTCCTCTGTTCTCTTCATTCGAAGGTTTTGCTTTAACTGTTTCCGAGTGTCATTCGATTGCCATAACTACAGTCTGCCGCCCTCTTAAAGCAAACAAAGACTTTCTATCTGAGTTTGCAGAACTGTTGTCATATCTGTGCCTTAAATTTGAGAGAACTCTTTTTTGGGGGGATTTTAACATTCAGATGAACAAAAAAAAACTGCATTAACAAAGGATTTCTCGTCCTTGCTGGAGTGCTTTGGTTTAAATCAATTTGTAGACTGTACTACACATAACAAAGGACATATTTTAGATTTAGTGATATCAAATGGGTCTTTTGTGTCTGGGTTGTCTACTATTGATTTAGGATTGTCTGATCATCTAGCAAATTTTTTTGATATGCATATTGCCATTGCTAACACTGCCTCTTCTCGTATTTTGACATATCAGAAGTGGAGATCAGTTGATCCTTCTGATTCCTCTGTTTTTATTGACTCTTCATTCAGTTGTTTTACTCCATCTGACCCTCTGGAGAAAAGGGTTTCTATGTTAAATTCGGTTCTCCTATCTGGCCTGGATTTATTTGCTCCTCAAAAGTCACGCTCGGTTTCATTCGTACGTCCTGCTCCATGGTATAATGAGGATTTGCGTATGATGAAATCCTCTTGGTCAGCTTTTGAGATCACTTGGTCTAAATTTTCTTTTCTATGCAGATCTACATTCATTTTAGACCTAATGAAATTGTGCCTGTTAATTTTCTTTCTGAGTGTATTTCTAAGATGAAGGAATGGATGACTGATAATTTTCTTTGTCTTAACAGTGAAAAGACTGCTTGTTGGTTCACCCCACCAACTACGCACAGTAGAGCCGGTCTCTCTAGCTCTTGATGGCTCTACTGTGGAGTTTCAAACTAAATTGAGGAATTTAGGAGTAAGTTTTGATGCCAATTTAACGTTTGAGCCACTACTGTTAAAATCTCATTTTTCCATCTCAGAAATATTGCCAGATTGCGTCCAATGCTGTCGTTTACTGTTGCAGAGAGATTGATAAACACTTTTGTGTTTTCGCGTATTACTGTAATGCCTTGTTAGCTGGCGTGTCAAAGGTTACCTTAGACAGAATGCAGGTTTTACAAAATTCGGCTGCCAGAATCCTTACATACGAGACCATATCACTCCTGTTTTGGAGTCTTTGCACTGGCTTCCCATTAGGTTTAGGGTGGATTTCAAAATGTTGATGCATACTTACAAGGCACTGCATGGTTTGGCACCTCAATATTTGACAGAGCTTTTAACTCCATATACTCCAAAACGTGATCTTTGTTCTTCAGATACTGGTCTTTTAACTGTTCCCTCAACCCGTTTGAGATTAATTGGAGATAGGGCTTTTTCTTCATTAGCTCCAAAACTTTGGAAGTCTCTACCGATTGAGATCAGGCAAGCCAAATCTTTTGGAATCTTTAAATCTCAGCTTAAAAGTCATTTTTTTAGGTTAGCTTTTAATTGTTACGGTGAGTGAACAGAGGAGACAAGTGCAAGTAAAACTGGGCTTTATTGAACAAACAGATAAGCCAGTCTCAGAACGTGGAGAATAAAGACAGGAACAAAGTCTCAGTCTGATGCAGTCGATCACACAACTCACAGACCCAACAGATAAGCCAGTCTCAGAACGTGGAGAATACAGACAGGAACAAAGTCTCAGTCCGATGCAGTCGATCACACGAACTCACCGACCCAACAGGAATCAGTGCAGGAACAGAAGCGTTGGCAGCGCAGGCTTGCGTGGACAACTCAGAGAAGCACGGTCAGTGTGTGTGACAAATCCTCCGTGAAGACGAGACATAAGACGAAGAGACGATGAGACGAAGAGACGAACCGGACATCCACGAAGAACAGACTGGGACCCAAGGAACTGGAACAGGCAAGACACATCCACAAAACATTGATCTGACAAACACAAGACGCATGAGGTGAGTATACATAGGCACAGGGAATGAGTAACACCTGTCGCTGATCTCCCGGAGGATAATCAGCGACCACGCCCACACACGTGCACACACACAAACATAAACACAGCGCTAGGAACAGTCAGTGAATTCCTCAACCGTGACAGTACCCCTCCCCCTAGGAGCGCCTCCTGGAGCTCCCAGGAGAACCTACCCGTTGATTGTAATCATCAATAAGGGACTGATCCAGGATGTCCCTAGCAGGGACCCAACTTCTCTCCTCCGGACCGTAACCCTCCCAGTCCACCAGATACTGAAATCCGCGTCCCCTCCGCCTTGAGTCCAGAATACGATTTACCGAATAAGTAGGTTCCCCATCTACGAGTCGCGGCGGTGGGGGAACCGGGACCGGCGGATTAATGGGAGAATAAAATACGGGCTTTAATTTGGATACATGGAACACGGGATGAATTCTCCTGTACGCAGGATGCAGTTTGAGTCGAACTGTCACCGGACTAATGACTTTGGTGACAGGAAACGGGCCAATGAATTTAGGAGCTAATTTATTCAATACGGAGCGGAGAGGAATATTCTTAGTAGAAAGCCACACTTTGGAACCGACGACGTAGACGGGAGGTCTTGACCGGTGGCGATCGGCCTTAACCTTGGTGCGCGCCCTTACCTGGAGCAGAGTCTCACGGGCTCTGGTCCATGTACGGTGACACCTCTGGACGAAGGCGTGAGCGGAGGGGACCGCGACTTCGGATTCCAGGCTGGGAAAAATAGGTGGCTGGTACCCTAAACTACACTCAAACGGTGATAGGCCCGTAGATGACACTGGTAACGAGTTGTGTGCGTACTCCACCATGGAAAGCTGTTGACCCCAGGAGGAAGGATTCTTGGATACCACACATCGCAACATTCTCTCCAAATCTTGGTTGGCTCTCTCGGTCTGACCATTGCTCTGGGGGTGGTAACCCGAGGACAGACTAACAGTGGCCCCCAGTAATTTACAAAATTCTTGCCAGAATTTGGACACAAACTGAGACCCCCTGTCAGAGACCACGTCCGTCGGGAGGCCATGTAGACGAAAGACGTGATCAATGACAGTCACCGCTGTCTCCTTGGCAGAAGGTAATTTGGCCAAGGGAATGAAATGAGCCGCCTTCGAGAACCGGTCCACTACGGTCAAAACAACCGTTTTACCTTGGGAGGGCGGGAAGGCGGTGATAAAATCTAGCGAAATATGGGACCAGGGTCTCGAAGGGACAGACAGCGGTTGGAGTAACCCATCTGGGGGTCGATTGGAAGTCTTACCAGTGGCACAGATCGAACAAGCCAAAACAAAATCTCGAATGTCGCGAGCCATCAATGGCCACCAAAATCGTTGCTTGACCAAAAAACTAGTTCGGTTTACTCTTGGGTGGCATGCAACGTTGGAACAATGACCCCACTGGATAACGTCGGACCGCAACCCCTCGGGCACAAATAAACGATTCGGTGGGCCTCCGGGCGGAGGCGTTACCCCTTCTAAGGCCGTCTTGACCTTCGATTCGACCTCCCATGTGAGTGTGGAGATGAATAGAGTCTCGGGTAAAATGCCTGGAGTTGAGTCTTTTAGCAGATTGAATGTATTCCAGATTCTTGTGGTCAGTCCAGACTATAAAAGGTACCCCCGACCCTTCTAACCAATGTCGCCATTCCTCCAACGCTAGCTTGACCGCCAACAACTCTCTGTTACCAATGTCATAGTTGCGTTCGGTAGGCGACAAGCGATGAGAAAAAAACGCGCAAGGGTGCATCTTGTCGTCTGAGGAAGAGCGTTGGGAGAGTACCGCACCTACCCCCACCTCTGACGCATCGACCTCCACCACGAACTGACGTGAAGGATCAGGGGCTATCAAAATGGGAGCGGAAATAAAGCGGCTCTTGAGGTTAGCGAATGCAGTCTCGGCTGCATCGGACCACCTGAACGTCGTCTTGGAGGAGGTCAAGGCTGTCAGAGGCGCGGCTAGTTGGCCGAAATTCCGAATGAAACGTCGGTAAAAATTGGCAAACCCCAGAAACCTCAGTAGGGCCTTACGGGAATCTGGACTTGGCCAATCCACCACGGCCTTAATCTTGTCGGGGTCCATACGCATTCCCTCAGACGAGACGATGTGACCTAAGAAAGGAACAGACTGTGCATGAAACGAGCATTTCTCCGCCTTGACAAAAAGCCCATTCTCTAACAACCTCTGAAGCACTCGTCTGACGTGCTGAACGTGTTCCTGGAGAGACGAAGAAAAAATCAATATGTCATCCAGGTAGACATATATGAACTGGTCTACCATGTCTCTCAGCACATCATTGACGAGTGCCTGAAAAACCGCTGGGGAGTTGGACAGCCCAAAAGGCATGACCAAATATTCAAAATGCCCCCTGGGGGTGTTAAAAGCGGTCTTCCATTCATCTCCCTTCCTGATGCGGACCAAATGATAAGCATTACGTAGATCCAATTTAGTGAAGACCGAGGCTCCCTGCAACCGCTCGAAGGCTGAAGACATCAACGGCAAAGGATAGGTATTCTTTACCGTGATGTTGTTCAGCCCCCGGTAATCAATACACGGTCGCAGGGAACCGTCCTTCTTCCCCACAAAAAAGAACCCCGCCCCCGCAGGAGAAGAGGAAGGTCGAATGAACCTGGATGTCAGAGAATCAGAAATGTATTTCTCCATGGCCTCCCTCTCGGGAATGGAAAGAGAGTATAACTTGCCCTTAGGCGGAGACGTACCTGGCAGAAGATCTATAGCACAGTCATAGGGACGATGCGGAGGAAGAGAAGCAGCTCTGGACTTACTGAACACTTCCTTCAGGTCGAGGTACTCAGCGGGCACGTTTGACAAATTCACCGGCTCCTCCTGCAAGACAGAACTGGACAGAGACGAACCAGCAGACATTAAACAAGACGCATAACACTCAGTGCTCCAGGCGCAAATGGAGTTATGTCCCCAGTTAACCCTGGGGTTATGCCGCACGAGCCAGGGATGACCAAGGACAATAGGGATGGTAGGGGAGTCAAGGAGCAGAAAAGATAGGTCTTCGGAATGATTGCCGGAAGTGATGAGTGTTATCTGAGCCGTGGAGTGAGATATAGTGGGTAATTCTTGTCCATTGAGTGCGTTGACAGAAATCTTATTGGTGAGGGGTATGGTGGGTATCTGAAGTCTGTGTGCTAAGGTGTAGTCCATGAAGTTACCTTCCGCTCCGGAGTCGATAAGGGCTTGGCAGTGATGAGTCTGAGTTGCCCACTGCAATCTCACCGGAAGGAGGGTGGAAGAGGGTTTCTGGATGGAGACCCCGCCCGACAGAATCCTCTTCTCTACTGCCGGGCTCGCTCTTTTACGGGGCAGTTATTGACGAAGTGCCCCGAACCTCCGCAATAGAGGCACAATCCTCGGGATCTCCTTCTCTCCCTCTCCTCCCGGGAGAGCCGGGCTCGACCCACCTGCATGGGCTCCGGATCGTTGGCGGGACTGACCGCATCACGACCACTTGTTTGGTGGAAACCATAATCTCTGGGAATCGGAATGGAACGGTTGCGCTGCTCTAGACGATGCAGGCGAGCGTCCACTTGCAGAGCCAAGTCAATTAATCCGTTGAGACTTACGGGAAGATCCAGGGAGTAAATCTCGCGTTGGATGCGGTCAGCCAGCCCATGCAGGAAGACATCCCACTGCGCCTCCTCGTTCCAGCGGCACTATGGGGCGAGGGTACGAAACTGGATGGAATAATCAGCAACAGATCCTTCTCCCTGAGTGAGGTCCACGAGCCGACGAGACGCTTCTCTCCCTGTGACAGCTCGGTCGAAAACCCTCCTCATCTCTTCCGAGAGTGCCGCGAACGAGGAACAGCATGTTCGTTGGTTCTCCCACACCGCCGTCCCCCATAAAGCCGCACGTCCAGACAGCAGCGTAAGTACGAACGCCACTCTAGACTGTTCCGTACTGAATGTCTGAGGCTGTAGAGCAAAAAACATGGAGCATTTAGTCAAAAAGGCTCTGCAGTAGTTAGGCTCACCCGAATAACTCTCCGGCGTCGGTAAACGGGGCTCGTGTGGACGGTTAGGTGCGGGAGGAGCGGAGGGTGGGGGCGGCGGTGGGTTTGGCGCAGTGGGTATGGCCAGTTGTTGAATTTGCTGGGTGAGTCCAGACACCTGCGCTACCAACGCCTGGATAGCGCGGCTTGTGGTGGTGAGATTCTCCTCTTGCCGATCCATCCGGGCCGTGTTGTGAGCGAGATAATCCGTGAGTTCGGACGTACCTGCTGCCTCCATAGCTGGTCAGATCGTTCTGTTACGGTGAGTGAACAGAGGAGACAAGTGCAAGTAAAACTGGGCTTTATTGAACAAACAGATAAGCCAGTCTCAGAACGTGGAGAATAAAGACAGGAACAAAGTCTCAGTCTGATGCAGTCGATCACACAACTCACAGACCCAACAGATAAGCCAGTCTCAGAACGTGGAGAATACAGACAGGAACAAAGTCTCAGTCCGATGCAGTCGATCACACGAACTCACCGACCCAACAGGAATCAGTGCAGGAACAGAAGCGTTGGCAGCGCAGGCTTGCGTGGACAACTCAGAGAAGCACGGTCAGTGTGTGTGACAAATCCTCCGTGAAGACGAGACATAAGACGAAGAGACGATGAGACGAAGAGACGAACCGGACATCCACGAAGAACAGACTGGGACCCAAGGAACTGGAACAGGCAAGACACATCCACAAAACAACGATCTGACAAACACAAGACGCATGAGGTGAGTATACATAGGCACAGGGAATGAGTAACACCTGTCGCTGATCTCCCGGAGGATAATCAGCGACCACGCCCACACACGTGCACACACACAAACATAAACACAGCGCTAGGAACAGTCAGTGAATTCCTCAACCGTGACATTAATTGATTTATTGTCTTTAATGCTTGTTGTTTTTTACGTTTATTTTACTGTGTATTATGTCTCTTTTGTGTGTTTTATCTTTGCTATTTTAATTGTTTTTGTACAGTGCTTTGAGATGTACATTTAAAGGCGCTATAGAAAATAAAGGGTATTATTATATTATTATTATTATTTACCCCGCGCTGGGTTACCAAATGGGTTGTTTTTAACATGAGATGCACCAATATGAACATTGTGGCCGATACCGAAAATTATTTATATTTGAAAGCCGATAATCGATATATTGGCCGGTAAATCTATTTCCAAATTTGTATATACATTTAAAGAGCCTGAATACAAAAACAAAAATATATATGACAAGAGCGGGTGGATGGCAGAAGTCATCACACGTCACCAAGATGTCACGGAGTAATGCCTGCATCCTAATGGCCGAGCTCTCAGTTTCATCCTGAACGAGTGTCCGCACATTTAGTCTCAGGAGTCAACGGACGGATAAAAGCTGGATAAAGTGTGTGAGATGATGGACATTTCTACATCTAAACAAATATTGTACCTTTGAGAATACGAGCTGTTATTGCAAAATCTTCTGTGGAAAATACAGCCATTTGTTGTTTTGTGTGCGAGCGTGACACAGCAGACCGCATCACTCATGTGTTACAGTAAAAGACTGCCTCCAAGAAAAGCGCCAAGCAGAAGTTGCAACAAATTGAAATACTCAAAGAGAACAAATTTGGGGGGGAAAGTACTCAAGTGAAGAAACACAGTATTTACTTCACCATATCAAGCACAGATAGCATAGAAACAGAAAAGTATGAGCACTCATTTGCAGCTTTACTTGAGAAAGTACTTGATTTTAACGAACTGAAGTATTAAAAGTAAAAAGTACTGATCAATAAACAATATATTTATTCTAGCCAGCACTAGTTAGTCACTGCTAATAAGAAAGAGTATTGATAATAATAATATTATTAATAGTAATAATATTAGCAAATAAGCAAACATTATTTTATTACCAACACCAGTTATACACTATCAAAACATTCAACTTTAATATACTAAATATCAATTTAAGTTACTGATCATTCAAGAGTGCACGCAAGTGAAATAATAAACCACACTGTATTTTGGAAAAAACTGCAAATATGTGGCTACAAATAGTACAAAAATACAATGTACAGACGTGACATGGGGAAATACTCTTTATATGTAGTATTTGCATCATCTGAAACTGGTTCTGAAGATGCGTGTGCATTCATCTGCGTTATAGCTTAATCCGCCACACACACGGTCACACACAAATGTCCACGCAAGCATCTCACTGGGCGGACACCAAAACTGCACTTTTACAGCAGAATCACTTCTCAAATAACATCATAACCTAAAATGATTTCAGAATGATATCGCTGTTTCCGGCAGCAAAGCATCATATATGGGTTGTGGTATCAGGCGACCAAAATTCAGTGTCAGGACAATCTGACGAATATGACGACATCTGAGGATGATATGTTGTTGGTTTTAATAAACCAACGTCTGCTAAACGTCATAAGATTAACTTCCCAAATAATAACATCATAATGTGTAGATTTTTAGTTGGTTTTCAATTGTGATAATAGGTGATCTAACATCTTCCAAACGATAAAAGTTTGATGTCATGCCATCACAATCCACACTAACCATATGTAATCATCTTTCTTTAACGTTGGAATTGGATTTTTTCTAATGTTTATTCCAACCAAATTGCAACGTCTGTGCAAAGATGGAGTCTGACATCAAACAAACGTAGTGTTTAGACGGCAATACAATTTCCATTTATGCTTTGCTATTATGCTTGGGAAGTAGTGACGTAAAAGTTTCACAAAATAGCAATACTCTGATAATGTACAGATACTTGCAAACTACTTAAGTACTGATGTAGAAATACCTTCATTAAGCTTCAACAACTATTCCAGTCTTTATTTTAAAAAGCTTTTCCCTTAGAATTCGCGTTCTAATATAAGAGCAAGAGCGCGATGATACACGAGGCTGTGAAAGTGTAGTAGAAGAGTTGATGACAGACAGCCTCCTTTTACAAGACAAGGGAGAGCTGTAAAAACCAGAACGTATGGGTATGATGTATTTTATGTTATAGAATAATACGTAAAACTATACAGTGGCCCCAAATACTATGTGATCACTTAAGGGCCATACACACCGGGGCGAATATCGTTTTTTCAACGCGTTTTATTGTGTTCACACCCAAGCGATTTTCACTGACGATGAGCCGAGTGAACATGCAAATTCATTTCCTGACACTGGCGCTTAATGTAAAACAGAAATACCCCGGTACACAAGGTGGCGCTGCGCAACTTTACGCTTCTGACACTCGCTTGTCACTCAGATGAAGAGAGCAAGTATTTACGCTTTTATCATATAGCTCTTTATGCTCCGACACCAACGAGACCAGCAGCTCTACATTCATCTTCCTCAATTTCTTCCCGGCAGTGTAGACGCTGGCGTATATCTTCTTCGCCGTTACGTATGTGTGCTCGGCAAGACCGGTTTGTGTTTGAGCGCCCCCAAGTTGTGTTTTACGGTAACTTCAGAAGCTCCAGACACGTGAGCAAAAGCGCCAATCTCATTGGTCGGATAGTTTTTGACGCGGCGCGTCAAACCAAAAAAACAAACCCGAGGCGTTTTTTTAATAAGTGACGCTTTTACGCGTGGAGTTTTTCGCGTCGGTGTGCACATTCACATTGGCGCCCTTTGTTTAGTCATGAGGCGTTAAACATCGGCGAATATCGCGCGTGAAATTCGTCCCAGTGTGAACAGGCCGTAAAGTTGCACTTACAAAATTTAATGCGGAGCTGATTGTCTGAACCTGTATAGCATCACGCTAGTTTATTAGCAGAAGACTCACTGTTGATATAGTGAACGAGCCAGAGGTTTTCTATTAAGAATCACCCTCGGCAGCGAGAGGAGCTTGGAAGCGGAGGCTCGTTCCCTATTCAGAGAACATGGGTTACACGAATAACCGAGATGTAAGTCCACTCAACGCTGTGTAGCTACGACACAATGGACACGATATACCGCACAAGAAAGCGCCACTTTGAGTCCGGCTCCAAAGACGGCTCCAATAACCTCTCCAAAACAACCGGCGAATCCCAGAAAGGGACACTAACAGAACGCGCAGGCCTCAAGCGTCTAACTCAACAAAGAGCCCAGACGGTGTCTAGTTAAAGGGATAGTTCACCCAAAAATTTAAATTCTGTCAGTAATTACTCATCCTCGTGTTGTTCTCAATCTTCTCAGTTCTTGCTCGTGAACTCACTCGAGGCTCACAGAAGAAAATTAATGGTTGAATAAAGTCATTATTTTTGTTTGTTTTTGCGCACAAAAAGTATTCTCGTCGCTTGATAAACTTAAGGTTGTGCCACTGTAGTCACTCGGACTATTTTAATGATGTTTTTATTAACTTTTCTGGGCCGGCAGATGAAATTACCTAGCAGCCTATGAGTGATCCAGCTTTCAGATTTCATCAACAATATCTTAATTTGTGTTCTGAAGATGAAGGAAGGTCTTACGGGGTTGGAACATCATGAGGAGAGTAATTACTGACAGAGTTTACATATGTGGGTGAACTATCCCTTTAAGGGGACCTCGTCTGACTCCCGGCGAGTGGCGTGACATAAACCCTCAAAGCAGTCGTAGCCGCTCCGGCATCAAACCTATCCTGCAGGAACACCAGCCCTGCACCAGACGGGCAGCAGCAGCGTCCACTGCACCAACACGCAGATCATCCTACTGAAGCCATCAGCGAGCGCCCCGATCGGCCACACCTACAGTCTCCCGGGCTCGGGCTGAGGGTGGATCTGAGACAACACATCTCTCCTGATGGGATCTTTCCCACGGGAGCCTTCCAGCAGGGAGCCCAGCCCAGTCTCCATCTTCTCTACAGCGCTTTAACAGTGTAGAGAGTTTCACAGCAGCTTTACAGTGAGAACAGGAGATTACAGTAACAGATTGTTGGGCTTTACAGCAGATCTAGAATACAGTTATTGTCCAGATAAAGTTAGTTTTGATTGATTCACTTTTGTTGCAGAGGTCATTAGTTATTAACTTAGCGGCCGCTAACACGACACCGCTCCAACAGAAAACAAAATTAATTAATTATTAATAAAACGTCATTCGAATTTGACAAATAATAAATTTTCTTGTCCCTAATATACATAATGCAGGGAAACTGTAAAATGAACTGCAGCAGTGCTAAACGTGCATCATAAAACTACAACACTTGAACTATACATGTATGAATTAAACTCACTGAGACTGTAGACAGTTTATTTTCAATGCGTCATTGTATTATATCCATGTATGTGGTTACAGTGGTTACAGTGGTCAGTCAACGCATGAAGCAGTGAAATCGCGCTGAACGCTTCTTGCCTGCACTCGAGACGGTGACGGGAGCTCCACTGACAGCCTTCTCTCCTATTGGTTGTCGTTCGCGAAAATCGCTTCTCATTTCCATAAAGTTGACATTTCTGAACTTTTGTCGTGTGTCTAGCGCGGCCCCCGTCTTCGTCCATGTCTCTGAGGCTCTTCGTCATTTTTAACCGAAAAATGTAACGTTTTGTTCTTTTAAAGAATGTTTTTACTTCATCGGAATGGTATGAATAATACGGAAAAGTGAATAAATGGATAATAAATAAACATAATTAGTATAAAAAATCCCTTAAAAATACAAAATATTAAATAAAAAACATTATCAAACTAAAATATAGTACATTCATTTCATTGACAAAAACAAATTGGTCATTTTTATTCACACGCGAAGAGCACCAGGACATTGGCAGCTTCCTTCTAATGGGCGTGAAAACTTTATCAAACTAAAGGTTGTAATGTAGAACGTGTTGCAGACATTCGCTAAGAGCAGTGACTTGCATGACTTTGACAATCAGAACAGATTTCAATACACTTTGAGAATTGTTACAAGGGAAAACTGAGGATCACAAACACCAAACTTTCAAAAGAAACTAGGAGAGGCATGACTAAAGAAACCAGTTTGTGCTCTAAAATCTGAGCAGAATGTGTGAAAATAGAAGTAATCCTGAGTCTGTGTGCGTGATTCATCATCAGGCCGCTCCGACTCCACAAAACTCCGCACGACAGTGGTGCAGTGTCTCCCAGCCTCGCCGGAGCTGAGCGCATGACGGCACAACTACAGCAATAACAGTATTACACTAATGGCTACTACACTGAACACAATTATAAACGCAACACTTTTGAGCTGAACTCAAAGATCTAAGACTTTTTCTATATGCACAAAAGGCCTATTTCTCTCAAATATTGTTCACACATTTTAGACTGGCTTTTATTGTGGCAGCCTAAGGCACACCCGTGCAGTAATCCCGCTGTGTGATCAGCATCCTGATACGCCACACCTGTGAGGGGGTGATGATCTCGGCACAGGAGAAGTGCTCACTAACACAGATCTATACAGATCTGTGAACAATGTTAGAGAGAAATAGGCTTTTTGTGCACATAGAAATAGTCTTAGAGATCTTTCAGTTCAGCTCATGAAAAATAAGGGGGCAAAAACAAAATTGTTGTGTTTATAATTCTGTTCAGTGTAGTTTATCTTCACAGTGAGGTAATGATGGAGACACTCCTCTTCTGAAGCCTTCCTGTCATCATTTCTTCTATTAGTCAGTCCACTAAAGTAAACCCAAGCGGGCATTACCCGGGCAGCGGATATTAATTCCAATAACATCATGTATGTGTGACTGCCTGAGCAAATTTAGCAACGTTTATTACCATAAATTCTACATGTGCTGTTTGGAGACTGAGTCATAGTTCCCCCCTCCCCCAGTGTAATCCTCCACCGGGTGTTCACTTGTTTAATTCTTTATACTAAACACGGTCAGAATGTGCTTTATTGTTATATACTATACTGAGCATAGGCGTCATTTAACATGTCCCCACCACTTTTGAAACATCTCGCAGTACGGATTTACCAATACAAGTAAAACATCTCCAGTTAACTAGCAGAGCATTCGTTTCGTTCGTTTGTTAAATAAGAGGCAATCTAGCTGAAATGTGTTGTTGTTTTAATCAAGTGATCATGTGCTCGTGGCCTCTGCGATCAGTGGCGCGCATACAGTGTTCTGTTGTGGCTCGCGCACGCGCGCAATGTCTTCACTCGGACGCGCGCTTCAAGCCGTTGCGGAGATTATCTATTCGTTCCAGTGAAATCGCACAACAAAACGTGTCCCTGCTTGATATATAACCACTGAAAAACATTATCGGTTTTGATGAGGGGGAAAAAAACTATACGAGTGCGGATTAGAACCCAGAACCTCCGACACGCTTGGCAACAATTCTGCCACTGGACATATTTATAAACGTGAAAATTCATGACACTTACAACATATATTAGATCTCATTGTACGACCAATTAAACCCAAAGTACTATTTAACCCCCCCACCCATCACATTTTTGGTCGAACATCATCACATCTTTGTATACATTTTTATTTATTTACATCAGTAAGCTACAGGACATCGTCTTTCAAAACATGACCTGTGCGAAAGAGAAAAAAGGATGCATCATTGTACCCAGCAGTTTTGAAAATGCGCTTCCAAATCGTCTCTGGCCCCAGCACATTTCAAACCACACTGACCCCCGTGATACTGAGTTTATCTAATGTAAGTTTAATTACTCACAGATATCATTTTTACATGAATAAAATCAATGAATGTAGATCTTATAAATAAAGCACTGGGTTATTTTAGCATAAAATATTTGAAATGCAATTGTAATGAATGAGTTTCCTTTTAGTTAATAAATCATAAACGCATAATGCTTTGAACCATTATAAAAACATGTTCAAAGCAATTGCTCAGTCTCACATTAGTGTTTGAGTGTTTATTCGGGATTTCCCTTCACTGTCTCTCTCTCTCTCTCTCACACACACACACACACACACACACACACACACACACACACACACACACACACCATGTGGCGCGTCCTGCTGTAGTCTGTACAGTAACTGTGATGGGCAGAGTCGTTCAGCGTGCGACAACTCTGATTGGTCGAGCGCCTGTCAGTCAGAGAAATACACAACTGCTATTGGTTGAAAGTCTGATTAGGGCCAGTACTCATGAAGACTGGAGTTTCCTGTGGAAGAAGAAAAAGAGAGAAAAAAAACCCCTAGTGCGTCTTATTAAACACAGTTCACGTGGGACTGAATGGAGCTATAACGTACATGCATATGTTTGATAATATTTCTTCATGCACTGGATGCTTATTCTCTGGATTAGATTCAAACATCTGGATTTTATATCGTCCGACTCAGGGTGAAGTTTTCATTTTTCCGCAATGTCCCGTGTCTCGGACCCGTTACCGAAAGCACGCCAGGAAAGAATGAAAGACACTAATTCAAAGGTGAGTTATAAATAGTTATAACGCTATCTTATGTTTGAATTAAAAGCTATTTTTGTTCTTTTTAAAGAATGCATAAACATTATTGTTAAAACATAGGCGACACAGTGACATTATTTAATAAATTATTTCTGATCGGCTCCGGTCAGCGGTTTTTCTGCTGCTCTGCTTGATCAAATAAGTTATATCTTCCTGTATTGATGAGCTCATATAGACCAGTGTGTGTAGTGTGTGTTAGAGTAGGAGTAAGAGTTGTGATTTACACCGTCCATTGTGCGTCTGTAAGGACACGTTGTCTCGCACTGAAAGGAATCAATGGGGGAGGGACATACAAAGAGACACTGCAGCATGATGCTACACGGCATTGACTTCATCACACACACACACACACACACACAAAGCGCTAAAGTGTAACGCGCGGCCACGAGATATATTATCTTCAGCGCATCTCTCTTTGTCCTCATATACACATTATCATCGTGTCTTTGTTCTCGTGTGTGTGTGTGCGCGCGCGCGCGCCGCGCTGTGGAAGGTCTGCATGTCATGCATTTGCCCGTGAATCAGTTGATATTCACAAATGTCCATTTTTTTGCCTATTTAGATCTTTTTTTAGTGAAGTGATGCAATTGGTTCCCGTTCTCTATAGCATGCACAACGATGATTCATTGTCATGTTGGTGCATTGCTAAAAGATTTGTATTTTGCAAACCTCACAAAACATTTGCATTTAGTACACGTGTCTGAAAAGCCCTTCTGACATTCTGCGGTGTGAGGAACTGCATCGGTAATGTGCTTCTGGCGGGGATCTGTGAGGAAGATCTGTGAGGAAGATCTGTGAGGAAGGGCTGTGAGGAAGATCTGTGAGGAAGAGCTGTGAGGAAGATCTGTGAGGAAGATCTGTGAGGAAGATCTGTGAGGAAGGGCTGTGAGGAAGATCTGTGAGGAAGAGCTGTGAGGAAGATCTGTGAGGAAGAGCTGTGAGGAAGAGCTGTGAGCTGTGAGGAAGAGCTGTGAGGAAGAGGAGCTGTGAGGAAGAGCTGTGAGCTGTGAGGAAAAGCTGTGAGGAAGAGCTGTGAGGAAGATCTGTGAGGAAGGGCTGTGAGGAAGAGCTGTGAGGAAGAGGAGCTGTGAGGAAGAGGAGCTGTGAGGAAGATCTGTGAGGAAGAGCTGTGAAGAAGATCTGTGATGAAGAGGAGCTGTGAGGAAGAGGAGCTGTGAGGAAGAGGAGCTGTGAGGAAGAGGAGCTGTGAGGAAGAGGAGCTGTGAGGAAGATCTGTGAGGAAGAGCTGTGAAGAAGATCTGTGATGAAGAGGAGCTGTGAGGAAGAGGAGCTGTGAGGAAGAGGAGCTGTGAGGAAGAGCTGTGAGGAAGATCTGTGAGGAAGAGGAGCTGTGAGGAAGAGCTGTGAAGAAGATCTGTGATGAAGAGGAGCTGTGAGGAAGAGCTGTGAGGAAGAGAAGCTGTGAGGAAGAGGAGCTGTGAGGAAGAGGAGCTGTGAGGAAGATCTGTGAGGAAGAGGAGCCCATGAGGAAGATCTGTGAGGAAGAGCTGTGAGGAAGAGCCGTGAGCTGTGAGGAAAATCTGTGAGGAAGAGCTGTGAGCTGTGAGGAGGAGCTGTGAGGAAGAGCTGTGAGGAAGAGCTGTGAGGAAGAGGAGCTGTGAGGAAGAGCTGTGAGGAGGAGGAAGATCTGTGAGGAAGAGCTGTGAGAAAGTGCTGTGAGGAAGATGAGCTGTGAGGAAGAGGAGCTGTGAGGAAGAGGAGCTGTGAGGAAGAGGAGCTGTGAGGAAGATCTGTGAGGAAGATCTGTGAGGAAGAGCTGTGAGGAAGAGCTGTGAGGAAGATCTGTGAGGAAGAGCTGTGAGGAAGAGCTGTGAGGAAGATCTGTGAGGAAGATCTGTGAGGAAGATCTGTGAGGAAGATCTGTGAGGAAGAGGAGCTGTGAGGAAGAGGAGCTGTGAGGAAGAGGAGCTGTGAAGAAGATCTGTGAGGAAGAGCTGTGAGGAAGAGCTGTGAGGAGGAGCTGTGAGGAAGAGGAGCTGTGAGGAAGAGGAGCTGTGAAGAAGATCTGTGAGGAAGAGGAGCTGTGAGGAAGAGGAGCTGTGAAGAAGATCTGTGAGGAAGAGGAGCTGTGAGGAAGAGGAGCTGTGAGGAGGAGCTGTGAGGAAGAGCTGTGAGGAAGATCTGTGAGGAAGAGGAGCTGTGAGGAAGAGGAGCTGTGAGGAAGAGCTGTGAGGAAGAGCTGTGAGGAAGAGCTG
Organism: Meda fulgida; assembly: GCA_030578275.1. NCBI lineage: Eukaryota > Metazoa > Chordata > Actinopteri > Cypriniformes > Leuciscidae > Meda > Meda fulgida. Next base: position 35,639,380 of record CM060631.1, on the reverse strand, counting down.
TGAGGAAGAGGAGCTTTGAGGAAGAGGAGCTGTGAGGAAGAGCTGTGAGGAAGATCTGTGAGGAAGAGGAGCTGTGAGGAAGAGGAGCTGTGAGGAAGAGGAGCTGTGAGGAAGAGCTGTGAGGAAGAGCTGTGAGGAAGATCTGTGAGGAAGAGGAGCTGTGAGGAAGAGCTGTGAGGAAGAGCTGTGAGGAAGAGCTGTGAGGAAGAGCTGTGAGGAAGAGCTGAGGTGATGCAGAATTCCCTCAAGGGCTTCATGAGAAGAACCAGTGATCATGAATTGTGGCAGTGGAGGGTGGAGAAGGGGAAGTGTGTGCTGGAGATTTCAGCATATATGGAGATTGCAAGGCTTGATTTGCTCATGAAATCATTGATCATTCTTTTCTCATCAAAAAAAATCTGAATTCGGACATGCATGTTGTCACATCCAATGTGATTTACTGTGGGTTTAAATCAGGTGTATATGTGGACAGTGGAGACTGGGAAAGTCATACTTGATTCATTACTGTAATTACTCTGCAGAATGGATCCATATGCACACTGTACAGCAGCGCACGCTGCTAGCATATAGCGGCAGTAAATCAGCTCATGATGCAGTGATGGAGAAAGCTGCTATAACTGGACTTTTATAGTAAAGCCAAAGTCTTCACTCTTTTTCTGAACAGCACTTTAGGAAAGTTCACGCTGTCGATTGACATACATTTACTGTCCCGTTCACACAGCACTTCATCTGTCAAATCTATATTAACCAACAGCAGCTTTTATTTCTAACTGGAAAACAAAGCATTAGAGTCGATTATAAGTGTACAGTACGTGTGGCTGAATCAAAATTCCCAGTCTGAATCCCAGTCAGCGGAAGATTGCTGCTGTACATGATTATCAACTATTTAAATAGTGATAGTAGCGGCTAGTGATGCACGATATATCGGCCACCATATCGGTATCGGCCAATATATGATCATTTTAATGTTATGGTTATCGGCCCGCTGAGAAAATCTGCCCAATATATTAAAGCTGATAAATGATGTATTATTTCCTTCTGCTGAGACGCTTCAGATGCGCACTGTTCAACATGATGGTTAAGAAGTGCTTGAAATATGATTGGAAATCACTTCGAAAAGGGAAATAAGGTTCAGTGCAAGTCTGTCATATCGTCCACATATTATGAGAACATTATAATTGTGTGTTTGGGTCATGGATTTTAATGGTGAGGCTTTTGTTTTTGCAATCAGGCTCTCAAAAATTATATAAAAATTTGAATTTAGATTTATCAGCCAATATATCGGTTACTAGGCTTTCAAATATAAAGAATTATCAGTATATGTTCATATTTGTGCATCCCTAGTAGCAGCAAAATTATTAATGAAGTCGATAATATGATCAGATTTGTTTTCAATCACGTTTAACCAATTTCCAACTAGAGAAATTGTATATCATTATATAATTTATAGAGGTAATGTGTGATTGTTTTTGAGTGAGTGAAGCTGTGGCTCAAACTAAATTGTTATACGAGGGAAAACAGCAGACTCGTATGAAATTTCATATCGGTGTTATGAATGAACTACTCGAGCGCACTCGAACACGAGGAATCATGTGGAGTTATCGTCCTGCAGATGATTTAATAAATATGTCATTGAACTGTGTTTCTCACGGTAATACTCTTCTAAGCCAGTCAGTAAACATAAACCAGCATGTGAAAGGAAAAGCTGTGTGATTAAAAGGATAATGTTTCATGAGGCCAGGGAGGAGAAGAGATCTGAGATCTGAGGCACAAAGGGACAGACTGAGTGAAAAGAACAAAGACAGCGAGTGAAATGAGTGAAAGATCATAACAAACGGACAGCACGAGAAGCACACACACACGCAGGGGGATTTTTTATAGGAATATGAAAAATTTGGCCAATACCGATAACTGATAATTCTTTACATTTGAAAGCCGATAATCGATATATTGGCTGGAAAATCTTTTTTGAGAGCCTGATTACAAAAACAAAAGTCTCGCCATTAAAATCCATGACCCAGACACACAATTATAATGTTCTCATAATATATGGACGATATGACAGACTTGCACTGAACCGTATTTCCCTTTTTGAAGTGATTCCAATCACATTTCAAGTACTTCATAACCATCATGTTGAACAGTGCGCATCTGAATCGTCTCAGTAGAAGGAAATAATACATCATTTATCAGCTTTAATATATCGGGCAGATTTTCTCAGCGGGCCGATAACCATAACATTAAAAATGAACATATATCGGCCGATGCCGATATGGTGGCCGATATTTCAGGCATCCCTAATTTTTAATCATAAAGTGACTATTGTTTTGCATGAATAAGAGCAGTAAGTAATAGGGATGTGACGCGAGTGAAGAGCTGTCTCGTGATATCGCCGTGACGGAGCGAGAGGCTGAAATTAGCATAGAATATCCCACCTACATTCACATTACATGCCTCCACTGTCGTTCTGCTGTTTATAAAAATAAAAACCATTGTAAACGTCTGCTGTACTCATCCAGCACGAGCTGCACAGTCACGCGCGCGCGCGCACACACACACACACACACACACACACACACACACACACACACACACAGTTCACTCACGGATCGCGTGAAGATAGCGCCGAATTCGTTGCGCCACAGAGCGTCTGATAGGGCAGTTCACACAGATTGCGTTTATCCATTCCAATGCGCTACTTTCCATTGTTTTTCTATGTAAACACACGCTAGACGTATGTGTAGAATGCTGCGCTCGCGTCTTTTGCAGCGTCCGGCGCATGGCACAGCATTCTAAAACGCAGCGTTCAAACTCACAGATGCCACCTACGGCACTACCACATAGAGCGCCGCCATCTTTACGACCGATCTCGCCCGGTATGGCCGCCCAAACTGCCCATTTGAATGAGAGAGAGAGAGACAGAGATACCTGGAGAAAATTCCTATTTTAGGCTCCGATCCGTATTTGTTACCCCCAGTTTTCTTTTGCCCATTATTATCTGCCCCACACTTGCCCTTCCATATATATATATATATATATATATATATATATCTCCTGTGCATAACCCCTCCCCATACAGTGGGGATCGCTTGAAGGCTTTCAAGAGTGCGATGCATATCAATATGCTGTGGCTGGATGGGTGAAAGACGTGAAAGTGACGCACCTGGCCACCAAGTATTTATATTTAATCATGGGAAATGTAGGTATTTAAAAAAAAAGTATGATTTTGCTGGTAGTTTGCTCTGACTAGGTAGTAGAGTTGGGGTGGGCTACTCGAACTCGGACTCGAGTCCAATTTTGAATGATCTCGGACTTGTCACGCACTCGGACATTTTAGACTCGGAAAAATGTCCAGTCGAGTCCGGGCACTAGAGGACACAATCATAGAGATAATAAATACATAGACACCCTATTGGCTGCTGGAGCGTACGTCAACGGCGCCGCCATATCAAGGAGGGCAACTTGCCCATACCTCTCATTATGGGAATTGAGAAATATGCCTGTTTCGTGCGCTGCTTGGGGCTGTACAAGTCGCCACACAATTGAAAACAGGTCTCTGGGAATTACCTTTCACAAACAAGACTGAACATTTTTTTCTGGTTGTATTTGGTAATTATATAATTAGTAATAGTAACGTACACCACGTGCAAACCACTGAAATCGGCTGATAAATGTAAACGTTATTATTGTTTTATCCAGGAAAACCGCAGCTCACCCGTTTACTTGCATTTGTTCACAGCGCAGTCTTGCCCTCCGCAAAATGGAGGACACGTTGACGTATCGCAGCAACGCTCCAAAGCGGCCAATAGGGCGTCTATGTATTTATTATGTCTATGGACACAATATTATTCAAAAACGAAACCAAGCTACTTGTGTTGTTTCTGCGTTGAGCATTAGCCAATCACAGACAAGTATATTAAGCGCTTGAACACAGTGGCAAATCAGAGGCATTTTAGAGTCAACGTGGAGATTTCGCTTAAAATGTATGTTCAGAATCAGCACAAACTTTATCCTTTCGCAAATCCCCTCATAAACAAAGTCTTGACGCAATATAAATGAGAGATTCACTGTGCAGTGTGGACACTTCAGTGTTTATGAGGAGAGTTTTAGGGAGAGTGCAGAACGCGGTAAGTAAATGATGGCTTAAGGGGAGCGCGCTACTGACAATCTAAATAATAGTTTTGTTTTTCGTGCTTCTAGAGGACCAGAGGTTACGTTCACACGGTAAATTATAAAGAGTGATAAATGCATTTAAATGTGGGAGTGAATCCGCTAAATTTTAGTCCTGTGAGTCTTGAAATTCCGATGATTGACAAGACATAGTAACCATAGCAACATGAGAAAGTGATAACCATAGCAACATTTTGGTGTCTAATAATTTAATGATTTTTGTTACATTTACACTTTAGTCATAAGTTTACATATACCTTTCAAAATCTCCAAAATTGAATTTTATTTATTTATTAATAAGTAGGATCATAAAAACATTGTTTCTATTTAGTACTGCACTGAAAAAGCTTTTTCACATAACAGATGTTTAGCCTAGTCCACGAGACAAAATACAAACACAAAATACAAGACAAATTACTTGATTGTAAACATCATTACCTGACACACAATATTACAATCAAGTAATTTATCTTGTATTTTGTGTTTGTATCCACAACTGTTTTTTTTATTTGTTTATTTTTTGTTTGTTTTTTTGTAATGGTTGTTCATGAGGTAAAATCCTCCAGCTCCTGCACATTATTTGCTTTTCCAGCATCTTTTGCATATTTGACTCCTAGCAGTGACTATGATTGTGAGATCCATCTTTCCGCACTGGAGACAACTAGGGATGCTCCGATCCGATATTAATATCGTGTATCGAGGTCGATACTGAATAAAATTCTAGATCGTGTATCGGCGACAATTGCCCTGATCTGCTAGGCGATATAAAAGTTTATGGAGATGCCGGCGCCGCTTAAAAGCTTTCACGCCGCCGCTGTGCTGTCCGCAGTGTGTGACATCATACGCTAACAACGTGCACGTGCGTACGCAGCAAGCTAACATTCGGAGTATAGAACAGCGAACAGCATGGAGCGAGCCAAAACATCTGTGATTTGGAGGTATTTCACAATAGCTATGCCAACAAGTTCCAACGCGGTTTGCAGTATATGCCAAGTAAATGTTCCGAGGGGTGGTGATAAAACTTCGAATTATAATACTACAAATTTAATGAAGCATTTACAGAGATTTCATCCCAAAGAGCATGCCGAGTTCAACAAGCTGAAAAAACAAAAATGTGACGGCACAAAGCAGCTAACTTTGGAAGAGACAACGGAAAGAATTCAGAAATTTCCACATGGTAGTGTGAAAGCAGCAAAAATCACTGAAAGCATACTAAATTTCATAGTTATGGATGGGCAACCGCTGTCTGTCGTTGAGAACAAGGGCTTCAGACTCCTTATAAACCATCTAGAGCCACGGTATGACATTGTGAAGCGGAAATATTTATCCGAGACTGCTCTACCTGAACTGTACCAAAAAATGTCAAACACATATCAGAACAAATGAAAGATGTCAAAGTACTGAGTTTTACAACAGATGTCTGGAGCTCTGACGTGTCTCCAATGTCACTTTTAAGTTTAACGGCACACTGGTTGGACGTGAATTTTGTGCCAAAAAGTGCCATGTTAAATGCAACAAACTTTCGCGGGTCACACACCAGCGACACGATTGCAGCTACTCTAAAGGAAATGCTTGACAAGTGGCAAATCCCGCTGAGCAGAGTCCACGTTTTTCTTCGAGACAACGCCAGTAACATGAAAAGAGCAATGGAAGTCATGGGAGTGCTCAGTCTAGGATGCGTTGCTCACACAATGCAGCTTGTTGTTAACGAGGGAATTCTCTCACAACGCAGTGTGAGTGATGCTGTTGCAGGTGGGAGACACATAGTTGGGCATTTTAAACACTCTCCACTAGCATATTCCCGTCTGCAAGATATACAGCTAGAAATGAACATGGAACCAAAACGCCTCCAACAAGACGTGCGAACGAGGTGGAATAGCACCTACTTCATGATAGAGAGTCTGCTGGAACAGAAGCGAGTCCTGTCAGCCTATGCTGCGGACCATGACCTACCTACAACACTCACGGAAACCAGTGGGCCTTGCTTGAAAAAACAAAGACCTGCCTGGAACCGTTGGAGGAGTTTACCAGGAAGGTGAGCTCAGCCACTGCCTCTGCTGCTGATGTAATCCCAAGTGTCACTGTTCTCAAACGTGTCCCCTCCATGGAAACTGATGCTGACTCTGGGATTAAAACTATGAAAAAGACCCTCCTAGAAGCTATCGATAAACGCTTCAGCACAGTGGAAGATGAACCTCTGTTTGCACTTTCAACCCTCCTGGACTCAAGATACAAAGACAGGTAAGACTGTAAACAATAATTATTTTATATGTAAGGGATAATGTAATATGTAAATAATGTCTAATTACATGGCTACCAACCAAATAAATCACTAATTTGACACAAAATATTGATTTTAAAAAGGAGTTTATTGATTTAAAAATGATTTATATTGCTTCCGCTAAAGAAAATAGTCCGTTAACCCTCTACGGTTAAAATCCTGCGTCCATGGCAACGCTCTGTTTTTCATGCAGCGCCAGCGGTCTGTTATCAAGAAATAATAGACGGCATTCTACATTAGAATTCAACCAAGCCATGTAATAAATAAATATATATTCAGATGACATGTGTATTGTGTAGCTGACTGTAACGCAGTTAAGATGTTATGGGAAGGAGGCGGGAACCGGTGAACATTCAAACATTTAAATAAATAAATAAAACGCATACAAAAATGAAAGTATAAGCCAGCAGCCCCTTGCGGACGAAAGCTGGCCACAGAAACAAAACACAACAAAATCAGGCCTGCTGTTCCTCTCTCGTCCTTCACCGTCGTAGCTCCTTTTATGCTTCTGCTCCTCCGTGAGAGATAATTATGCAGTAAATGACTAAAGTAATTTTTGAGACTTCGTTATTGAGCTCTTTTTATTATTTTCTTTGTTTTTCATGTTCTTTCTCGCACTGTGACACGTATACTAGTCTGTGACTGCAAATTTAATTGTAATAAGATGCCATGATGTAAAAATACTTTTAATAGAACTGAGAATATGAATATTGAACAACATAGTACATGTGCACTATAGATTAACTTTGATGTCAGATTTAAAGGATAAATGTGCTACCATCTGGTTGGTATGATGTACTATGTAACTTATGCATGTATGTATCTTTTTCAGATTCTTTACCAGTGCAGAGTCTGCAAAACATGGTAAAGATGCACTGGCCAAAAAACTGACGGAAGACTTGAGGACCATCACAGATGATGAGGCAGAGGCATCAAACATTTCAGAGCCACCATAAAAAACCTCCTGGGCAGAACTAGAAGCAGCAGTAGCTCCATGCAGAAGTAAGAGCAGCAGTAGCTCCATGCAGAAGAGCAGCAGTAGCTTCATGCAGAAGAGCAGCAGTAGCTCCATGCAGAAGAGCAGCAGTAGCTCCATGCAGAAGAGCAGCAGTAGCTCCATGCAGAAGAGCAGCAGTAGCTCCACGCAGAACTAAGCGCAGCAGTAGCTCCATGCAGAAGTAAGAGCAGCAGTAGCTCCATGCAGAAGTAAGAGCAGCAGTAGCTCCATGCAGAAGTAAGAGCAGCAGTAGCTTCATGCAGAAGTAAGAGCAGCAGTAGCTCCATGCAGAAGTAAGAGCAGCAGTAGCTTCATACAAGTAAGAGCAGCAGTAGCTTCATGCAGAAGTAAGAGCAGCAGTAGCTCCATGCAGAAGTAAGAGCAGCAGTAGCTTCATGCAGAAGTAAGAGCAGCAGTAGCTCCATGCAGAAGTAAGAGCAGCAGTAGCTCCATGCAGAAGAGCAGCAGTAGCTTCATGCAGAAGAGCAGCAGTAGCTCCATGCAGAAGAGCAGCAGTAGCTCCATCCAGAAGAGCAGCAGTAGCTTCATGCAGAAGAGCAGCAGTAGCTCCATGCAGAAGTAAGAGCAGCAGTAGCTCCATGCAGAAGAGCAGCAGTAGCTCCATGCAGAAGTAAGAGCAGCAGTAGCTTCATGCAGAAGTAAGAGCAGCAGTAGCTCCATGCAGAAGTAAGAGCAGCAGTAGCTCAATGCAGAAGTAAGAGCAGCAGTAGCTCAATGCAGAAGTAAGAGCAGCAGTAGCTCCATGCAGAAGAGCAGCAGTAGCTCCATGCAGAAGTAAGAGCAGCAGTAGCTTCATGCAGAAGAGCAGCAGTAGCTCCATGCAGAAGTAAGAGCAGCAGTAGCTTCATTCAGAAGTAAGAGCAACAGTAGCTCCATGCAGAAGTAAGAGCAGCAGTAGCTTCATGCAGAAGTAAGAGCAGCAGTAGCTTCATGCAGAAGTAAGAGCAGCAGTAGCTCCATGCAGAAGTAAGAGCAGCAGTAGCTCCATGCAGAAGAGCAGCAGTAGCTTCATGCAGAAGAGCAGCAGTAGCTCCATGCAGAAGTAAGAGCAGCAGTAGCTTCATGCAGAAGTAAGAGCAGCAGTAGCTCCATGCAGAAGTAAGAGCAACAGTAGCTTCATGCAGAAGTAAGAGCAGCAGTAGCTTCATGCAGAAGTAAGAGCAGCAGTAGCTCCATGCAGAAGAGCAGCAGTAGCTTCATGCAGAAGTAAGAGCAGCAGTAGCTCCATGCAGAAGTAAGAGCAGCAGTAGCTCCATGCAGAAGTAAGAGCAGCAGTAGCTCCATGCAGAAGTAAGAGCAGCAGTAGCTTCATGCAGAAGTAAGAGCAGCAGTAGCTCCATGCAGAAGTAAGAGCAGCAGTAGCTTCATGCAGAAGTAAGAGCAGCAGTAGCTTCATGCAGAAGTAAGAGCAGCAGTAGCTTCATGCAGAAGTTAGAGCAGCGGTAGCTCCATACAGAAGTAAGAGCAGCAGTAGCTCCATGCAGAAGTAAGAGCAGCAGTAGCTCCATGCAGAAGAGCAGCAGTAGCTTCATGCAGAAGAGCAGCAGTAGCTTCATGCAGAAGTAAGAGCAGCTGTAGCTCCATGCAGAAGTAAGAGCAGCAGTAGCTCCATGCAGAAGTAAGAGCAGCAGTAGCTTCATGCAGAAGAGCAGCAGTAGCTTCATGCAGAAGAGCAGCAGTAGCTTCATGCAGAAGTAAGAGCAGCAGTAGCTCCATGCAGAAGAGCAGCAGTAGCTTCATGCAGATATAAGAGCAGCAGTAGCTTCATGCAGATATAAGAGCAGCAGTAGCTTCATGCAGAAGAGCAGCAGTAGCTTCATGCAGAAGTAAGAGCAGCAGTAGCTCCATGCAGAAGTAAGAGCAGCAGTAGCTCCATGCAGAAGTAAGAGCGGCAGTAGCTCCATGCAGAAGTAAGAGCGGCAGTAGCTCCATGCAGAATAAGAGCGGCAGTAGCTCCATGCAGAAGTTAGAGCAGCAGTAGCTCCATGCAGAAGAGCAGCAGTAGCTCCATGCAGAAGTAAGAGCAGCAGTAGCTTCATGCAGAAGTAAGAGCAGCAGTAGCTCCATTCAGAAGAGCAGCAGTAGCTCCATGCAGAAGTAAGAGCAGCAGTAGCTTCATGCAGAAGTAAGAGCAGCAGTAGCTTCATGCAGAAGTAAGAGCAGCAGTAGCTTCATGCAGAAGTAAGAGCAGCAGTAGCTCCATGCAGAAGTAAGAGCAGCAGTAGCTCCATGCAGAAGAGCAGCAGTAGCTTCATGCAGAAGTAAGAGCAGCAGTAGCTCCATGCAGAAGAGCAGCAGTAGCTTCATGCAGAAGTAAGAGCAGCAGTAGCTCCATGCAGAAGAGCAGCAGTAGCTTCATGCAGAAGTAAGAGCAGCAGTAGCTCCATGCAGAAGAGCAGCAGTAGCTTCATGCAGAAGTAAGAGCAGCAGTAGCTCCATGCAGAAGTAAGAGCAGCAATAGCTTCATGCAGAAGTAAGAGCAGCAGTAGCTCCATGCAGAAGTAAGAGCAGCAGTAGCTTCATGCAGAAGTAAGAGCAGCAGTAGCTCCATGCAGAAGTAAGAGCAGCAGTAGCTTCATGCAGAAGTAAGAGCAGCAGTAGCTTCATGCAGAAGTAAGAGCAGCAGTAGCTTCATGCAGAAGAGCAGCAGTAGCTTCATGCAGAAGTAAGAGCAGCAGTAGCTCCATGCAGAAGTAAGAGCAGCAGTAGCTCCATGCAGAAGTAAGAGCAGCAGTAGCTCCATGCAGAAGTAAGAGCAGCAGTAGCTCCATGCAGAAGTAAGAGCAGCAGTAGCTTCATGCAGAAGTAAGAGGAGCAGTAGCTTCATGCAGAAGTAAGAGCAGCAGTAGCTCCATGCAGAAGTAAGAGCAGCAGTAGCTCCATGCAGAAGTAAGAGCAGCAGTAGCTTCATGCAGAAGTAAGAGCAGCAGTAGCTTCATGCAGAAGTAAGAGCAGCAGTAGCTTCATGCAGAAGTAAGAGCAGCAGTAGCTTCATGCAGAAGTAAGAGCAGCAGTAGCTCCATGCAGAAGTAAGAGCAGCAGTAGCTCCATGCAGAAGTAAGAGCAGCAGTAGCTCCATGCAGAAGTAAGAGCAGCAGTAGCTCCATGCAGAAGTAAGAGCAGCAGTAGCTTCATGCAGAAGAGCAGCAGTAGCTTCATGCAGAAGTAAGAGCAGCAGTAGCTCCATGCAGAAGTAAGAGCAGCAGTAGCTTCATGCAGAAGTAAGAGCAGCAGTAGCTTCATGCAGAAGTAAGAGCAGCAGTTGCTTCATGCAGAAGTAAGAGCAGCAGTAGCTTCATGCAGAAGTAAGAGCAGCAGTAGCTTCATGCAGAAGAGCAGCAGTAGCTTCATGCAGAAGTAAGAGCAGCAGTAGCTCCATGCAGAAGTAAGATCAGCAGTAGCTTCATGCAGAAGTAAGAGCATTAGTAGCTTCATGCAGAAGAGCAGCAGTAGCTTCATGAAAGAATTTGATCAAATTCGGGAGGACCGTGAGGAACCTGGTGGTGCAGCAAGCTGCTCCAGCACTGCTGTCCAAATGCATGGATTTTTTACAGAGGAAACTATCCTCGTCACACACGACCTATACAAATACTGGGAAGTCAACCGCCAGCGCTTTCCTGGCCTTGCTGTCGCTGCCTTGAATTGCCTCTGTGAACCCTGCACTAGCGTAGAAAGTGAGAGGCTCTTCCGCACAGTTTCCTGTATCTTGGATGAAAAGCGAAACAGACTGACAGCTGAGAGAGCAGAGATGCTTGCTTTCCTATGCAAGAACCTGCCAGTGATGCTCAAGACTGAGATATGTTAAATTGTTAAACGGGATGTTAAATTTCAGCTGTTTTATTGTTTATTGTGCATTGATTTTGAAGTTATAATTGCACTAACTTTGCACTAACTAAACGGTTATAAAGAGATTTTGTTTCCATTTATTTGTACACATTTACCAAGCTAGCGAAGCTGTTTTATTCAGCTGCTTTTGTTTTGGATGCTTAATTCCTTTTTGCAGTGCAAATACCATCCATTAAGCAACCTGAGCAAATTTTGCACTTTAATTTTGAATGTCAAGTTCAAGCTACTGAACTTATTTTATTTTGCACTTGTTGCTCTGGTGCAATAAATAAATCACTAAACTTGTGAATACATTGTTTGTCATTTTGTTTTACAAGGCTAAAGAATTATTAAGTCGAGCCTGATACCCTACAAAGTAATGCATACAGCTTGTTAAGTAATTCAGCACTTTTAAAAATTTTCCTTTGTATCGGATCGGTACTCAGTATCGGCTGATACTGAATTGCAGGTATCGGAATCGGTATCGGAAGCAAAAAAGGTGGATCGGAGCATCCCTAGTGACAACTGAGGGACTCAAACACTATTACACACCCTGCAAACACTTAGTGATGCTCAAGAAGTCCGTTAAGGATGAAACTGGATGTAAATTGTTCTTATTTTGTTGAAAAATTATATTAATTTAGTCCTGCCCTTCAGAGGCTAAAAAAGATATTGGCATGTAAAACAAAATAAGAAAACTTTAAACATCACCATTTGCTCAGAAGTTTACCCCTGGCTCTTAATGCATCTTGTTGCATTCTTGAGCATTACCTTGCAGATTCTGAAAGATGTACAATAGGTAAACATATGACTTTGACTATACATTGCAATCATTTTGTAAAGTTTAAAATATTAATTTAAGAGCTCAGCGTTGAGACCTTTCGCCAAAATTTGATTGACAGGCTATCTGACCAATCATAATGCAGATACCGCCATTTTTGTCCGACAAACAAACCAAATCAGTTAGTAGATTAAAGTCAGTGGACTTGAACTTGAAAAATGGTGTGTATTGATATCTCTTTGCAGTTCTGATTTTCATTCATGTTTAATTTGTGCTATAACTAAGAGATTATCAGTTCATGTGCTGCTTGAACTGAGGCCTACACATTAAAGCACCACAAAACAGGATTTATTGTTTGAATTTCATAATAATTGTAAAAATGTGAAAGATGAGACTTTATTTCATACCAAAAGTAGGCTGCTCTGTCTTGTATGTTGGCGCATATTCAGTGTCCTCTTTGCTCCGCAATATATTTTTCACTGTGAGAGAACATGTGGAGTGAGAGGTGGACTCGGACCCAACACTACTAGGTAGGGAGTTGTTAGCTAGCTTTAATCCCAAAGCAATGAAAACTGTATCTCTATATTCATCCTTTATGTCCTCTTAAAGTGAATGCACTGCATTCTTGTTTTTGTTACCCTGGCAACTTATTTGTGTCTGTGTATATTGTTGTCATTTTTGTTTTATTTTTTACATGTTTGTATGTATTGCTTATTTGCTTTAATGATTTGTAATGTTAATATAAAAAATAAAAAGTTGTTAGCTAGCTAATTGGCTAACAACTGGTAGCCACGGCTCACGGCTAGCTGTCATTAATCTGGATGATGTTCTTTAATGTCAGGTGTGTTGATACTCATTGAAAGAACAGGAAGGGAAGGGAAAGAGGCGATTGTGACTTTATGTGAACAGTCTGTGGTGGGTTTCTCTGATCATTGCTGATTGTCAGTGCTGCTAGTGAGCACTCCAGCTTTCTGCTAGAGCTTTAGATGCTCAGTTTTAGTGCTAGCTGCAACCTGGATTGTCCTACAGAAGGTTTACAGAAGATCTACGACTCCAACTATTATTATGCTATCCATTACTAGCCTGACAAGCCAGACCCACATCCACATGTTGGGTCTGGGAACTCAGCATTGGCGGGATAAACGGTCTCTGCACTGATAGCCAACCAGAGCAACGCTAGTTGACAGATTAAGGCCGTGTGTCCACCAATGCTTTTCTTCACGTGCCTGGCGTATTTTTTCAATTGTTTTCAATGGGAGCGACGCATTTTTTAAACGCCACGAGCGTAACGAGGCGCTGAGCGGTTTCTTTCCACGGTGAAGCGCTGAGCGGCAGGCGTGTTTTACCGGTCGCCGAGAGTTGAAGAATGTTCAACTTTGGGTAAAGCGCAGCGCTCATCACTGTCACTGTTTACCCAGGCGTCCAATCACAGGTGTTGGTGGTTAGTGTGAGCTGTTCGTGGCACAGAGTTTCTGCTGGTTTCCACATCTGTGCTGTTCTGATATCTATGGATGATAAACAGAGATTTATGCGCTATATCTGGCAGCGATGTTATTAATTCTGTGGTGATTTCAAGCGCTTATTTCTCACCGGATCTGCAGCGCTGTCGTAACGGGTCACATGATCGAGATCGCCCCGCCAGTAACCCTGTTCACACTATACTGGAGCGCTGTCAAAGGAAAAACATTAGTCATCATACCCGCATGACTTACGGTTTTTCCTTTGACACACAGAAAGCGATGTTTGCAAGAATGATGTCCTCGGTGTCTTCTGCAGTTCCTCGGAAGGAGGATCGGCCTCGGCTCTGCTGTTCTGATGAGGAAGCAAATGCACACAATAGCATGCAACTATATAGTATTTATTTTAGGATAGAAAAAAAATAGATGCTTCCATGATCTTTTCCAAAGGCTTTTGCACCAGTTCTGGTTTGCGGTCACACAAGTAACAGTACACATATTCACACCGGATCATTTTCCCCTCTAGGATGGACAACAATATATTTTTTTCAGCGCACAACTTGCATCTTACTCTTCTACACTTACTGTAAATGCCACAGCTTCCCCAAGTGTTTCCATCTGGCATAAAGCACGATCCTGACAGCACACGGGTCTATGTGCAACTGGTTAAGCGATTAATGTGACCCGGCTCGACCGGTTACCCGCGTAAAAGAGCAATACACCACCAGAGGAGCACACGCCAGGCTCTGCTCTCGTTCTCTCAGCGTTTCACTCACTCAAGTAGCAGAACCACAAAACCACATTATATCTAAACAAAACGTGTTCAAAAACCCACCAATGCACAGACTTGGAGAATATGATAACAGCAAACTCTTAAAGCCTTTATGGATAAAGGATTATAAAGGTATTCATAATGTACGTTATAATGCATTATATCTCTTCATAAGTAGTTGTAATCAAAGTTAAAATGCATTATAATATTGGCAGATTCCTTGTTATGTCTGAAATTGGTTGTTTGTCATGCATTACATTTTCTAAAGGTGTAACAATGAATTTTAGGATTGAGGGTGAGTGTGATTTCATAAGCTCATGCATATCAGCCATATTCACACACACGCCTGCTGTCTCTATAGGCTCAGTGGAGGAAACCAAACACACACACACAAAACCCAAACACACACACAGCACAACCCAAACACACACACGCCTGCCAACCCAAGCACAACCCAAACACACACATACACGCCTGCTGTCTCTATAGGCTCAGTGGAGGAAACCAAACACACACACACGCCTGCTGTCTCTATAGGCTAAGTGGAGGAAACCAAACACACACACACACACGCCTGCTGTCTCTATTGGCTTAGTGGAGGGAACCAAACACACACACACACGCCTGCTGTCTCTATAGGCTTAGTGGAGGAAACCAAACACACACACACACGCCTGCTGTCTCTATGGGCTCAGTGGAGGAAACCAAACACACACACACGCCTGCTGTCTCTATAGGCTTAGTGGAGGAAACCAAACACACACACACGCCTGCTGTCTCTATAGGCTCAGTGGAGGAAACCAAACACACACACACAAAACCCAAACACACACACAGCACACCCCAAGCACACACACACGCCTGCCAACCCAAGCACAACCCAAACACACACACACACGCCTGCTGTCTCTATAGGCTCAGTGGAGGAAACCAAACACACACACACACACGCCTGCTGTCTCTATAGGCTCATTGGAGGAAACCAAACACACACACACAAAACCCAAACACACACAGCACAACCCAAACACACACACGCCTGCCAACCCAAGCACAACCCAAACACACACACACACGCCTGCCGTCTCTATAGGCTCAGTGGAGGAAACCAAACACACACATACAAAACCCAAACACACACACAGCACAACCCAAACAAACACACACGCTTGCCAACCCAAGCACAACCCAAACACACACACACACGCCTGCTGTCTCTATAGGCTCAGTGGAGGAAACCAAACACACACACACACGCACGCCTGCTGTCTCTATAGGCTTAGTGGAGGAAACCAAACACACACACACGCCTGCTGTCTCTATAGGCTTAGTGGAGGAAACCAAACACACACACACGCCTGCTGTCTCTATAGGCTCAGTGGAGGAAACCAAACACACACACACACACGGCTGCTGTCTCTATAGGCTCAGTGGAGGAAACCAAACACACACACACAAAACCCAAACACACACACAGCACAACCCAAACACACACACACGCCTGCCAACCCAAGCACAACCCAAACACACACACTCATGCCTGCTGTCTCTATAGGCTCAGTGGAGGAAACCAAACACACACACACACGCCTGCTGTCTCTATAGGCTTAGTGGAGGAAACCAAACACACACACACACGCCTGCTGTCTCTATAGGCTCAGTGGAGAAAACCAAACACACACACAGCACAACCCAAACACACACACGCCTGCCAACCCAAGCACAACCCAAACACACACACAGCACAACCCAAACACACACAACCCAAACACACACACACACAAAACCCAAACACACACAGCACAAAACCCAAACACACACAGCACAACCCAAACACACACACACGCCTGCCAACCCAAGCACAACCCAAACACACACACACACGCCTTCCAACCCAAGCACAACCCAAACACACACAACCCAAACACACACACAAAACCCAAACACACACACAGCTCAACCCCCACACATACACAGCACAACCCCCAAACACACACACAACACAACCCAAACACACACACAGCACAACCCCCAAACACACACACAGCACAACCCCCAAACACACACACACAGCACAACCCCCAAACACACACACACACACACAGCACAACCCAAACAAACACACAGCACAACCCCCAAACACACACACAGCACAACCCCCAAACACACACACAGCACAACCCCCAAACACACACACAGCACAACCCAAACACACACACAGCACAACCCCCAAACACACACACAGCACAACCCCCAAACACACACACACAGCACAACCTCCAAACACACACACACACACACACACACACAGCACAACCCAAACACACACACAGCACAACCCCAAAACACACACACAGCACAACTCAAACACACACACAGCACAACCCAAGCACAACCCAAACACACACATAGCACAACCCAAACACACACACAGCACAACCCCCCCCCCCACACACACACACAGCACAACCCAAACACACACACACACACAGCACAACCCAAACACACACACAGCACAACCCCCATACACACACAGCACAACCCCCCCACACACAGCACAACCCCCCCCACACACAGCACAACCCCCAAACACACACACAGCACAACTCAAACACACACACAGCACAACCCCTAAACACACACACAGCACAACCCCCAAACACACACACAGCACAACCCAAACACACACACAGCACAACCCCCAAACACACACACAGCACAACCCCCAAACACACACACACAACACAACTCAAACACACACACAGCACAACCCAAACACACACACAGCACAACCCAAACACACACACAGCACAACCCCCAAACACACACAGCACAACCCAAACACACACACAGCACAACCCAAACACACACACAGCGTAACCCCCAAACACACATACAGCACAACCCAAACACACACACAACTCAACCCCCAAACACACACACAGCACAACCCCCAAACACACACACAGCTCAACCCCCAAACACACACACCGCTCAACCCCCAAACACACACACCGCTCAACCCCCAAACACACACACCGCACAACCCCCAAACACACACACACAGCACAACCCCCAAACACACACACCGCACAACCCAAACACACACACACAGCACAACCCAAGCACACACACATGGAATGAGGTTCACAACTCTTTCTAATGGACATTGTAAAAATAGTCAGCCCACGGCACACAGAAAAAGCATCTCCAATATGTCATTCTTTACAAGTTATTTCATATATGAACCTGTACCTTATGTTTAAAGTCCCCATGAAATCGAAATGGACAATTTTTAATATTTTATGGAATATTTTAATATCATTATTGTGTTAATAATCTTGAATCAGAATAAGTTCCTCTTGCAGCTTCTCTTCTCTGATGACGAGGGCAGGGCTATAACCTGTCACTCACATGAGATCAGCCAATAGCAAACCACCACCAGCCAATCAACTCCCCACAAACACAATCAAGCCCGCCCACATCTGCTCTTGTTCCAGAAGCGTTTCACTCGATATGAAAAGACGAGTGTTAACTTTCCTTTCATGCAACTTTAACCCCAGACTCTTCCACAGAAGAGGAAGTAGCGTGTGTGTACTTACTGTTCAGCATTGTGTGTGTACTTCCTGTTCCTGTTTAGATCTCTGACAAAACTGTTGCTGACTCCACTAACAAACAGCGGCAGGTTTTGTGCTCTTCTAATATGTTGATTTTGAACTCCGACGGTGTTTGTATGGGATTGTTTGTATCAGGTGATCTTAAAGGATTAGTTCACTTTTTAAAAAACTTTTGCTGATTATTTACTCACCCCATGTCATCCAAGACGTTCATGTCTTTCTTTCTTCAGTCGAAAAGAAATGAAGGTTTTTGATGAAAACATTCCAGGATTTTTCTCCATATAATGGGGTTCAATGGGACCCAAACGGTTCAAGGTCCAAATGAGCGTTTCAGTGCAGCTTTGGAGTTGAGGAGTGGAGAGTGACTGGGATGCAAACCCCTCGAGACTGAAATCATGCCACACTGTATAATGTTGGCTTATTTCTACTCGCCGGGTTTGGAGGTGGACACCAGCCTGATCCACTGAGATGATGAACATGTGTGGTGTTTGCCTGCCTTCAATCTTCTCGGCTCTCTGAAATAAAGCCACAAGGCAACACAAGAGTTAGGCTGTTACAGTAGCACACATTACAGCCAGAAGTTTGTCTTTGTGTGCATTCGGTTCTGTTAAAAAATAGTTCAGTATTTTACAGTCATTGGTTCCTGAGTGGCTTGACTTGTTCAGAGTTCCTCTCAAAACTGCTTCATCCTGACCCAATGTTTTTTCAGGACTATACAAATAGTTGTTATGCTTATATGTAATGTGGTCTGCCAACCCTCTGTCTTTAATCTCAGCGAGTTTTGTGCCCTTGTTTCTGATGCCCATATCAACAAGTGCCCTTTCCTGAACATCAGTGAACATCCTACCGTTGCAAAAGCAATGACACACACGTGGCTTTGAAGGCTTTGCTCTGTTAACTTCTGTAATGTGCATCTTTTGCTGAATACATCTTACCTGTGGAAACTCTAACAATAGAAGCCACTGTTGCAGATTCGGCTGCTCTCTCATCGATTTATTACATGATCAATTAGTTCTGATCTCATTTAGTGCCAAAGCAATGATAATGCTCCTCAGTTCAGCCACAGACTGATGCTCTGATCACTGTGTGAAGAGTTTTGAGAAAGCAACCTAACCCAGCAAGCAATTTTGCTTTTGAAAGACGTCTAATAGCGTCCAAACACAGCCTGACGTCTGGGCTAATACAAGGCAAAGCCGATAACCAATATATTAGCCGATAAATCTAAAATCCAAATTTTTATATACTTTTTGAGAGCCTGAGTACCAATATAAAAGTTCTCACCATTAAGATCCATGTCCCAAACTCACAATTATGATGTTCTCATTATAAGTTTATGTAGGCTAGCTGATATGACAGACTTGCACTGAACCGTATTTTCCTTTTTGAAGGGATTCCAAGCAATTCAAAAGCATCATGTTGAACAGTGAAGCGTCTCAGCTGAAGGAAACACTGCATTATTTATCAGCATTAATATATCGGCCAAATTTACTTATTGGGCCAAAAACTATAACATAAGAAAATTATCTTATATCGATCGATACCGATATGGTGGCCTATCGAGCAAATGGTAATGATCATTTGCAACATCATTAATGTTGATAGATTCTGCCTGGGTAAATAGTTTATATAAAAAAAGTTTATATATTTTTTCCGATAAATGTCTTAGCGAGTGCAAATGTTGAATGCGAGTGAATTACTCACACCTTAAAATCTAAATGAATTATTAACACTTGAACATAAATGAGAGATTTCTACAAACTGTGGCATGCTAGCCAATCACAGGCGTGCCTGTCATGCGCATGTGCGCACCGGCCAATCGCAGGCGTGTCTGTTGAGCGCATGAGCGCACCGGCCAATCACAGGCATGTCTGTTGAGTGCATGAACGCACCGGCCAAGCTCCAGCCCAGCTCCTCCTGTCTCAGTCAGGATTACCCTCCTCCCCCCCAGCTCCTCCTGTCCCAGTCAGGATTACCCTCCTCCCTCCCCAGCTCCTCCTTTCTCAGTCAGGATTACCCTCCTCCCTCCCCAGCTCCACCTGTTTCAGTCAGGATCAGCCAATCACAGGCATGTCTGTTGAGTGCATGAACGCACCGGCCAATCACAGGCGTGTCTGTTGAGTGCATGAACGCACCGGCCAATCATAGGCGTGTCTGTTGAGTGCATGAACACACCGGCCAATCACAGGCGTGTCTGTTGAGCGCATGAACGCAACGGGCAATCAAAGATCTGCTCTTCTTATAGCCAACGGTGAATACGCAATGTAAAGAAGAGACTGATGATGCGCTGAACTGATAACTGATATTCATATTGCTAAGATATTAAGAGTTTGTAAGTTCCCAGCTTGCATTGCAGCATGAATAAATTATGTTTACTGTTAAAGGATTATTGTGTGCTTCATTTAAAGAAACACAAGTTTTCTGTCATTATTGTTATGTGAAGTGATGTAAAGATCTGATGTTGTGTGTGCAGAATAAGGAGAAGGAGCGGATGAAGGCGCGTGAGAAGGAGACGAAGGAGCGTGAGTCTCGGTTCAGCAACGGTCACCTATTCACCTCTCTCAGTGTTTCTGCCACCACTCTCTGCTCCGCCTGCAACAAGAGCATCACTGCCAAAGAAGCGCTCAGCTGCCCCAGTAAGTCCCAAACACACCAGCTTTAACCTCAGCATTACACCAGTGAGTTCCACACATCAGTGTACATCAGTACTGCTGGTATGGAATAAAGAGACTCAGTTTCAGTTCTGGCAGGTCACGTCAGTCAAGCTCTCGTCAATGACTCTCAGCTGATCCTCTAACTATATGAATACGACGCCTATCACTGTATAAATATATAAGCTCCTTCAGTATTATCAGCAGCTATCACGTTTCTCAGGAGCTGATTACCCTCCTCCCTCCCCAGCTCCACCTGTCTCAGTCAGGATTACCCTCCTCCATCCCCAGCTCCACCTGTCTCAGTCAGGATTACCCTCCTCCATCCTGAGCTCCTCCTGTCTCAGTCAGGATTACCCTCCTCCCTCCCCAGCTCCTCCTGTCTCAGGAAGGATTACCCTCCTCCCTCCCCAGCTCCACCTGTCTCAGTCAGGATTACCCTCCTCCATCCCCAGCTCCACCTGTCTCAGTCAGGATTACCCTCCTCCATCCCGAGCTCCTCCTGTCTCAGTCAGGATTACCCTCCTCCCTCCCCAGCTCCTCCTGTCTCAGGAAGGATTACCCTCCTCCCTCCCCAGCTCCTCCTGTCTCAGTCAGGATTGCCCTCCTCCATCCCCAGCTCCACCTGTCTCAGTCAGGATTACCCTCCTCCATCCCGAGCTCCTCCTGTCTCAGTCAGGATTACCCTCCTCCCTCCCCAGCTCCTCCTGTCTCAGTCAGGATTACCCTCCTCCCTCCCCAGCTCCTCCTGTCTCAGTCAGGATTACCCTCCTCCCCCCCAGCTCCTCCTGTCCCAGTCAGGATTACCCTCCTCCCTCCCCAGCTCCACCTGTCTCAGTCAGGATTACCCTTCTCCCCCCCAGCTCCTCCTGTCTCAGTCAGGATTACCCTCCTCCCTCCCCAGCTCCACCTGTTTCAGTCAGGATTATCCTCCTCCCTCCCCAGCTCCTCCTGTCCCAGTCAGGATTACCCTCCTCCCTCCCAAGCTCCACCTGTCTCAGTCAGGATTACCCTTCCCCCCCCCCAGCTCCTCCTGTCTCAGTCAGGATTACCTTCCTCCCTCCCCAGCTCCACCTGTTTCAGTCAGGATTACCCTCCTCCCTCCCCAGCTCCTCCTGTCTCAGTCAGGATTACCCTCCCCAGCTCCTCCTGTCTCAGTCAGGATTACCCTCCTCCCTCCCCAGCTCCTCCTGTCTCAGTCAGGATTACCCTCCTCCCTCCCCAGCTCCTCCTGTCTCAGTCAGGATTACCCTCCTCCCTCCCCAGCTCCACCTGTCTCAGTCAGCATTACCCTCCTCCCTCCCCAGCTCCACCTGTCTCAGTCAGCATTACCCTCCTCCCTCCCCAGCTCCACCTGTCTCAGTCAGAATTACCCTACTCGCTCCCCAGCTCCACCTGTCTCAGTCAGCATTACCCTCCTCCCTCCCCAGCTCCACCTGTCTCAGTCAGGATTACCCTCCTCCCTCCCCAGCTCCACGTGGAAGATTGTTACAAACTCTCAAAAGAGCAGTTTCAGTACTGTGCTGGGGCTTAAGACTGGAATTTTTCGTAAATACTACAATCATCTATAAACGATTGAAGTTGTTTCAAAACCACTCTTTCCAAGATTTTCAATAAAAAGGGACGTTTACAAATAGGTCTAAAATTAGTCAAAATGGAAGGATCCAGATTATTCTTTTTTAACAGCGGTTGCACAATGGCATGTTTAAAATCAGCTGGAACACACCCTGAGCTGAGAGATGTATTAACCGAAGATACAATGCTTGACCCAACAGTGTTGAAAACCTCTTTAACTAAATATGCAGGGATGCTGTCAGGGAGCAGTATGTAGGACAGTGGAACGGGGAGCAGTGTGTAGGACGTAGTTGTTTAACCATGTCAGAAAGATGGAGTAATGTAACAGGCTCAAACTGCTGGAAGACAGCTGGGCAGAGAGGGGGAACATGGGGGTCACTGGTAAACATAGTGGGTGAAAAATTAAGACCAGCAATTTTGTCCATAAAATATTTTAGCAAATGTTCACAACATTGTAGATGGCACAATGATGTCTGAGTCACTAGGGTTAATAAGAGAGTTAAAAACATTAAAAAGAACTTGAGGCCTCTGGCTATTACTGGCTACAAAATGCTCAATGGTTTTTCCGTAATGTGTCCTGCAAAATTTCAAAGGAGACATTAGGTTTGTCCTTTTCCACTTTCTCTCTGCTTTTCCGCAGGCCTGTCTGAGAGAGTGGCCAATCACAGGCGTGTCTGTCGAGCGCATGAACGCACCGGCCAATCACAGGCGTATCTGTCTTGCGCATGAACGCACCGGCCAATCACAGGTCTATCTGTTTTGCGCATGAACGCATCGGCCAATCAGAGGCGTATCTGTCTTGCGCATGAACGCACCGGCCAATCACAGGTGTATCTGTTTTGCGCATGAACGCATCGGCCAATCAGAGGCGTATCTGTCTTGCGCATGAACGCACCGGCCAATCACAGGCGTATCTGTCTTGCGCATGAACGCACCGGCCAATCACAGGCGTATCTGTCTTGCGCATGAACGCATCGGCCAATCAGAGGCGTATCTGTCTTGCGCATGAACGCACCGGCCAATCACAGGCGTATCTGTCTTGCGCATGAACGCATCGGCCAATCAGAGGCGTATCTGTCTTGCGCATGAACGCACCGGCCAATCACAGGCGTATCTGTCTTGCGCATGAACGCACCGGCCAATCAGAGGCGTATCTGTCTTGCGCATGAACGCACCGGCCAATCACAGGCGTATCTGTCTTGCGCATGAACGCATCGGCTAATCAGAGGCGTATCTGTCTTCCGCATGAACGCATCGGCCAATCACAGGCGTATCTGTCTTGCGCATGAATGCACCGGCCAATCAGAGGCGTATCTGTCTTGCGCATGAACGCACCGGCCAATCACAGGCGTATCTGTCTTGCGGATGAACGCACCGGCCAGTCACAGGCGTATCTGTCTTGCGGATGAACGCACCGGCCAGTCACAGGCGTATCTGTCTTCCGCATGAACGCATCGGCCAATCACAGGCGTATCTGTCTTGCGCATGAATGCACCGGCCAATCAGAGGCGTATCTGTCTTGCGCATGAATGCACCGGCCAATCGCAGGCATATCTGTCTTGCGCATGAACGCACCGGCCAATCACAGGCGTATCTGTCTTGCGGATGAACGCACCGGCCAGTCACAGGCGTATCTGTCTTGCGCATGAACGCACTGGCCAATCACAGCAGTGTCTGTTGAGCACATTCAGTAATGTAATTTAGCCAGGGTCTGAAAGTGCTTTAGAACGTTTTTCCCTCAGTGGTGCAACAGAGTCTAATATCTCAGTACAAGTACAGTCAAATAGGAAGATAAGTTCATCTACACTGAGATACAGTCATCCAGATGATACAACATTGAGTCTTTAAAAGCAGCAGAAACTGTGAGGCAGTTCAAGGCACACGGCGTGCAGGAGCACAGGAGGAAATCCCGGAACCGGGAACAGCCACAGTAAACAAGACAGATCTGAAATACATGTGTTGCATATTTCACTAATGGCTATACATAAACCATATGACAACACAAGGTCCACAGTGTGCCCTTTTTCATGGGTCAAGCCAGTGACAGACTGCGTGAGATTAAGAGTCAATAAGATTAAGAAAATCTTTAGCCAGAGGTTTAGATCTGCAACACACATGTATATTAAAATCACCAACAATTAAAAAGCAATCATATTTCAATGCAATCCCAGCCACAAATTCATTTAAATTGGTAATCCAACCTGTATGCTAACTGTCAATCATATTTGACAGAAATTACTTTATTGAGGGTACGATTCCAGAAAGACAGATGCAATGATTAATGCATCCATGGCCAGGATATAATTATAAAATATGACATGATTTTAAAAGTGACCTGTAACATCGACTATGCAATACACTTTAATTTATTTAGTGCTAATAAAATTATTAAGCCTATTTGTAGAGAGAGATGTTTATAATGTGTCAATGTCAGTCATCGTGTGATAACGGGAATATGACTAGGCCTAGACTTGGTCTGAGCAGGAGTTCTCAGTGAACAGCCTGTACAAGTTACAGACACGCGTGAAAAACTGATTCTAATGATCTGGGAAACATTCTCTAACAGCGGTCAAGTTGTCATTGTTTGTGTCAAACAAGTTGTGAATTTGTTGTAACATTAGAACAGGAGCTCATGACCTCCTCAGAGTGATGCTCGAGCTCCAGTGGTTTCCTCTGTGGTGAACGAAGCTTTCGGGAGATGTTGTAGCAGAATCACGTGAACAATTCCAGGAAATGCTTTTTTTTTCATTGGTTGTTGTGTTAAATCTTACCCAGATACAATAGTGCTATTTTCTGATTGGCTATTGTGTAGGCCCTTTTTTTTTTTGATTGGCTGATAAGTGGCAGGCTCGATGACATATGAGACATGTTGGGCGCTGCGGCATATTAAATATATTATAAATGTTTTTTCCGTGTGAGAAATACAATTTTGCGTGACAAAAGACCGAAATGCGTGACTGTCACTCTCAATGCGGGACGCCTGAGAGCCCTGCTAAATACTTTTTTTAGCTAATTTTTCTATATTGTCATATAAATACGCTGAAAATACTGCAGATTATGAAGGCTAAATCTGGCAGTAAGCCCACTCGCGTCCTCATTTCAGAGGTGTTCTGATGAAATGATGGGTTTGATTTATGAACGTATTATTTTTTTACGTTTATTTATTCCATTCTGCTGACCTTTGACCTCAACATTAAACGCTTCGAACTCTGACCCTTCTCAGAGAAAAGCTCATCACTTCTTCTGTCATTGCAGAAAATACACTGTTGTATTCACACACACACACACACACACACACACACACACACACACCACACACACACACACACACACACACACACACACACACACACACACACACACACACACTGTCTTATAAAACTAGAACCTGAGAAACTTGTGCTGTACTTTGATAAACCATTAAAACGGGTGAACATGACAGATATGGTGTAAGAGTGATCTGGTGGCTTGATGCGACCCCGATGACGTCATAACGCACGAGTTGATCAGGTTTGAGAGTGAAAGCCACGTCTGCTGTTCATCATGTGACCCGATCACGACTCTTCAGAAGACTCGAGCTAAGCCACTGGAGATGATGACACGCTGACCCGGTTCTGAAAGCATGTCAACCACTCTAGTGCTGAGGAGTGATGCATTGTGGGTAAGAACAGAGGAGAGTAACTGAGGCACAGACACACACACTCATCATGGAGTGTTTATTTCCACAGTTTTGATTATCCACGTAATCTCCACATTAATATTTGAGTGGTTTCATGCTCAGTTTCATAGTTTGTCTGAATGACATCATCCTTCACGTGTGTGTGTTGATCTGATGACATCACAGCATGAGCAGATCACGCTCTTCTTCTGCTGTTGTTGTATAGAACGAGGTCTTTTGTTGTGTTCATGGTCAAACCGAGCCCCCATCCCCCCCACACACACACTCAACACATGCACAGACTCTCACACACACACGCCTGTAATCTGGAGTCTGAGGGACCGAGGCTTTATGAAGATTAACACACAGTCTGTCACACACTCAACCCATGCACATGCTCTCAGACACACACACACACACACACACACACACACACACACACACACACACACACACACACACACACACACACACACACACACACATGCTCTCAGACACACACACACACACATGCTCTCAGACTCACACACATGCTCTCAGACACACACACATGCTCTCAGACACACACACACACACACACACACACACACATGCTCTCAGACACACACACACACACACACACACACACACACACACACACACACACACACATGCTCTCAGACACATACACACACACACACACACACATGCTCTCAGACACACACACACACACACACACATGCTCTCAGACACACACACACACACACACATGCTCTCAGACACACACACACACACACACACATGCTCTCAGACACACACACACACACATGCTCTCAGACACACACACACATGCTCTCAGACACACACACATGCTCTCAGACACACACACACACACACACACATGCTCTCAGACACACACACACACACACACGCTCTCAGACACACATACACACACACACAAACATGCTCTCAGACACACACACACACACACACGCTCTCAGACACACACACACACACATGCTCTCAGACACACACACACACAAGCTCTCAGACACACACACATATGCTCTCAGACACACACACACACAGATGCTCTCAGACTCTCACACACACATGCTCTCAGACACACACACACGCTCTCAGACACACACACACACACACATGCTCTCAGACACACACACACACATGCTCTCAGACACACACACATGCTCTCAGACACACACACACATGCTCTCAGACACACACACACATGCTCTCACACACACACACACACACACACACACACACATGCTCTCAGACACACACACACACACACATGCTCTCAGACACACACACACACACACAGTCTCAGACACACACACACATGCTCTCAGACACACACACACACACACACACACACTCACACACACATGCTCTCAGACATACACACACACACATACTCTCAGACACACACACACACACACACACACACACACACACACACACACACATGCTCTCAGACATACACACACACACACACGCTCTCAGACACAGACACACACACACACTCACACCCACACACACATACATGCTCTCAGACACACACACACACACACATACATGCTCTCAGACACACACACACACACACACACACACACACACATGCTCTCAGACACACACACACACACATTAGAGACTTAGCAGCTGTATGTGTGCTGTAGCAGAAGTATGTGGTGATAATGTGAGCTTCTATTTGTGTGTGTGGATGTGTATCTGTAAATCTGGAGATGTTTGAGATCAGGAGCTTGTCAATAATATTGATTAGCCTGAATCTTGTGTCTCGGTCAGTGAAGGTCAGACGCTTGTCTAGATCGCTTCAAGCCAATGAGTGTGTGTGACCTCGGACACACTCAACATCATCGACTGGCTTTCTCTGAACCTCAGAAACACAAAACAAGAGTGTGTGTGTGCCTGCGTGAGTGTGTGAGTGTGTGAGTGTGTGAGTGTGTGTGTGTGTGTGTGTGTGTGTGTGTGTGTGTGTGTGTGTGTGTGTGTGATGACTTTTAGAGCACATGGAATTTAATTTTTAACTGTATACTTTAACATGTTTACAAAATTGTATATTTTTGTAGCATAATAGTGTGAGTAGTGTGTTCACACTGAAAATACCAACATAAACTGCTCTTTAAATGCCTGGACGAATGATGCTCTTAACCGAACAAACGCAGTGTGTAATGTTGGACTCAGTGTGTGATGTTGGACGCAGTTTGTAATGATGGAGGAAGTGTGTAATGATGGACTCTTCATGCTCTCGATGTCACAGCTGTAATTACGCAGAGGATCAGCGATCACACCCCAAAACTGAATTAATAAATAACGCTGTGATATTCATACACGACATAGTCGAGTGCATAGTTTGAATAGCGGGGGGTATTGGGGGGTCTTACCCCGCTAGATGAGACTTGGACCCTTAGTTTGGGGGGCACTGAAAATGTTTTATTATAAGTAGTAATTGTGTAGGCTACACAAATTCGTGTTCACTTGTGTGTGTGTGTGTGTGTGTGTGTTTGTCTGAGCCTCATTGGTCTGTCACTGCTCGTCAATGTCAGAATATTTGAGATGATCAATCAAATCAAAGTAGGCGGGCTTTATGTTCACAGACGCTGAGCGCGAACTTTAGCAGCGCGACTCGACGCTTCAGTGTAAAGGCAAGTGCGAGATAAGCTGTAAGTAGCTAAACTAAACATTTCATAATTGACCGTTTTGTAGGTCATAAATGTTAAACGAATGACAAAAATAATTAGGCAAACTAATAAACTTTTGTCTAATTTCGCCATTTTGAACTGAAAATAGGCCTATAACGTGACTCGTGTAATGTAGCCTATAGTTTACTGTCATTGTGAGGGGACAAGACACATTAACAACGCCGTTTTCATCGTGTTAGGCACGAGATTAATAATGAATGTGTACATATTGAGAATTAATATAATACAATTTGTAGTCTTCAGTAAATTAAAACATCTCAGCTTTAGGAGGGGAAGAGACTGGGCAAGATGAGGAGACTGAGAAAAAGAAAGGGTGATGGAGAGAGCAGGTATCGACAAATAATCTACTGCCCGCTAACATGGTTTTAAAGCTATTTCTTATCTTTTATTTGGCCTTCAAACGTCTTGAAATGCACGAACCAGAAATAAAGAATTTTAACCCCCAAATGGAGTGACGTCACCAGTCGCAATAGCTGTACCCAGAGCCATAGAAAGAAAGAGTTGCGTCACTCTCTGATGACGCCGCTATGGCGGTCGCGTGGTTCATGTAAGCCCAATAGTTCCAGAACATACGCCGGCTGTCATGTTCTTCTATGGGGCCGACAGCAGCGATTGCATTATTGAACGGAATATAAAATAAAACACACACCCAAGTACTTTTTCAGCTGTTATTGCATTATTGCATTTTGTTAATGTCAGTTTTGCATTTGGAGAGGCAGGGTGACAACGAAATACTGTATATTACTTACATAAAATATAAATAATTACGCTGTGCATGTACAAATGAAGACCAGTATAAGCATTGCAAAGGGCCTCTGATACGATATAGAGAGTTGACAATTCAAAAGAGGTCGATATTTCAGAAACTTGCGCTACCTCTGGAACAACTCGACGCTCGCATTCACCACTCAAAACTCAGCCAACACGTCACATAATGAAAAGTTAGTATATCCCAAAAATTCAATTAAATAAAAGCTGCTATAAAGGTGGTAGCAATTCATTACCGAACTCTTAGTGTCACAGCTGACGAAGTCGCGCTAGCTAACTAGCTAGCAGGCAGTGCTTGAAAATTGGTTGAAACAACCAACATAAAATATAAATAATTACGCTGTGCATGTACAAATGCAGACCAGTGTAAGCATCGCAAAGGGCCTCTGATACGATATAGAGAGTTGACAATTCAAAAGAGGTCGATATTTCAGAAACTTATCTCTGGAACAACTCTACGCGCAGCAATGTAAGTGAATGGAGTCCAGTGCTAAATGACCGTGTTTGGAACTAATCAGATCTTCAAATCCCGGAAGTAGGCGGTTAAAAGCGCCGCCATTTTTTACAACGAAGGTCTATAGGTGTCGCAACTCTTTCTCTCTATGGCTCTGGCTGTACCCCCGAAGCTCACGGTATAACTCGAACACTGGTCGAATGCATAACACAGTAGGGTTAGAACATTGTATTATTGTCCCTGTAAACTGCAAGTGTGTGTGTGTGTGTGGCACTCAAGTCTCACAAATTTATTTACCAGTTCATTTCACGCGCCTGTATTTCTCACGCTGAGTAACTTGTTCTGCTATACAGCCCTTTGTCCACCAAAGCGCTTTTTCATGCGGCTGGCGTATTTTTCCAATTGTTTTCAATGGGAGCGCCATGTTTTTAAACGCCATGAGCGGGGCTTTGCGTTTTTTACCGGTCGCCGAGTTGAAGAATGTTCAACTTTGTGATGTTTCAAATCACAGTGGAGGAGGGGCGGGGCTAATCCCACACCGATCAACCGCCACATTCTGCTTGTACAACGTCAACAGATGACCTAATAAGCATAATAACAAAATAATTTAAAACAAAAGCCAGATAGAATACATTACATTGTATTGACATTTTAATATTGAATCAATACAGACACACAATATGTGTGAAATGAGATACAAGTAAGACTTTCGCGGATATTCCGTATCACAAACAAAGCGTCTCATCTGAAAAAAGTCTGCGCGGCCAAAGCGCTCTCAGGCGCACACAGCTAGGCGTTGGTGGACATGCGGACTAGGCGCTCTCAGGCACACACAGCTAGGCGTTGGTGGACAAGCGGACGAGGCGCTCTCAGGCGCACACAGCTAGGCGTTGGTGGACACGCGGACGAGGCGCTCTCAGGCACACACAGCTAGGCGTTGGTGGACACGCGGACGAGGCGCTCTCAGGCACACACAGCTAGGCGTTGGTGGACACGTGGACGAGGCGCTCTCAGGCACACACAGCTAGGCGTTGGTGGACACGCGGACGAGGCGCTCTCAGGCACACACAGCTAGGCGTTGGTGGACACGTGGACGAGGCGCTCTCAGGCACACACAGCTAGGCATTGGTGGACACGTGGACGAGGCGCTCTCAGGCGCACACAGCTAGGCGTTGGTGGACACGCGGACGAGGCGCTCTCAGGCGCACACAGCTAGGCGTTGGTGAACACACGGACGAGGCGTTCTCAGGCACACACAGCTAGGCGTTGGTGGACACGCGGACGAGGCGCTCTCAGGCACACACAGCTAGGCGTTGGTGGACAAGCGGACGAGGCGCTCTCAGGCACACACAGCTAGGCGTTGGTGGACACGTGGACGAGGCGCTCTCAGGCACACACAACTAGGCGTTGGTGGACACGTGGACGAGGCGCTCTCAGGAGCACACAGCTAGGCGTTGGTGGACACGGGGACGAGGCGCTCTCAGGCGCACACAGCTAGGCGTTGGTGAACACACGGACGAGGCGTTCTCAGGCACACACAGCTAGGTGTTGACGGACACGCGGACGAGGTACTCTCAGGCACACACAGCTAGGCGTTGGTGGACACGCGGACGAGGCGCTCTCAGGCACACACAGCTAGGCGTTGGTGGACACGCGGACGAGGCGCTCTCAGGCACACACATCTAGGCGTTGGTGGACACGCGGACGAGGCGCTCTCAGGCACACACAGCTAGGCGTTGGTGGACACGCGGACGAGGCGCTCTCAGGCACACACAGCTAGGCGTTGGTGTAAACACGGACGAGGCGCTCTCAGGCACACACAGCTAGGTGTTGGTGGACACGCGGACGAGGTGCTCTCAGGCGCACACAGCTAGGCGTTTGTGGACACGCGGACGAGGCGTTCTCAGGCACACACAGCTAGGCGTTGGTGGACACGCGGACGAGGCGCTCTCAGGTGCACACAGCTTGGAGTTGGTGGACACGCGGACGAGGCGCTCTCAGGAGCACACAGCTAGGCGTTGGTGAACACACGGCCAAAGCGCTCTCAGGCGCACACAGCTAGGTGTTTGTGGACACGCGGACGAGGCGCTCTCAGGCACACACAGATAGGCGTTGGTGGACACGTGGACGAGGCGCTCTCAGGCACACACAGCTAGGCGTTGGTGGACACGTGGACGAGGCGCTCTCAGGGGCACACAGCTAGGCGTTGGTGGACACGGGGACGAGGCGCTCTCAGGCGCACACAGCTAGGCGTTGGTGAACACACGGACGAGGCGTTCTCAGGCACACACAGCTAGGCGTTGGTGGACACGCGGACGAGGCGCTCTCAGGCACACACAGCTAGGCGTTGGTGGACAAGCGGACGAGGCGCTCTCAGGCACACACAGCTAGGCGTTGGTGGACACGTGGACGAGGCGCTCTCAGGCACACACATCTAGGCGTTGGTGGACACGTGGACGAGGCGCTCTCAGGAGCACACAGCTAGGCGTTGGTGGACACGCAGACGAGGCGCTCTCAGGCGCACACAGCTAGGCATTGGTGAACACACGGACGAGGCGTTCTCAGGCACACACAGCTAGGTGTTGACGGACACGCGGACGAGGCACTCTCAGGCACACACAGCTAGGCGTTGGTGGACACGCGGACGAGGCGCTCTCAGGCACACACAGCTAGGCGTTGGTGGACACGCGGACGAGGCGCTCCCAGGCACACACATCTAGGCGTTGGTGGACACGCGGACGAGGCGCTCTCAGGCACACACAGCTAGGCGTTGGTGGACACGCGGACGAGGCGCTCTCAGGCACACACAGCTAGGCGTTTGTGGACACGCGGACGAGGCGCTGTCAGGCACACACAGCTAGGCGTTGGTGAACACACGGACGAGGCGCTCTCAGGCACACACAGCTAGGCGTTTGTGGACACGCGGACGAGGCGCTCTCAGGCGCACACAGCTAGGCGTTGGTGTAAACATGGACGAGGCGCTCTCAGGCACACACAGCTAGGCGTTGGTGAACACACGGACGAGGCGCTCTCAGGCACACACAGCTAGGCGTTTTTGGACACGCGGACGAGGCGTTCTCAGGCACACACAGCTAGGCGTTGGTGGACACGCGGACGAGGCGCTCTCAGGTGCACACAGCTTGGCGTTGGTGGACACGCGGACGAGGCGCTCTCAGGAGCACACAGCTAGGCGTTGGTGAACACACGGACGAGGCGCTCTCAGGCGCACACAGCTAGGCGTTGGTGGACACGCGGACGAGGCGCTCTCAGGTGCACACAGCTAGGCGTTTGTGGACACGCGGACGAGGCGCTCTCAGGAGCACACAGCTAGGCGTTGGTGAACACACGGACGAGGCGCTCTCAGGCACACACAGCTAGGCGTTGGTGAACACACGGACGAGGCGCTCTAAGGCACACACAGCTAGGCGTTTGTGGACGCGGACGAGGTGCTCTCAGGCACACACAGCTAGGCGTTTGTGGACACGCGGACGAGGCGCTCTCAGGCGCACACAGCTAGGCGTTTGTGGACATGCAGACGAGGCGCTCTCAGGCGCATACAGCTAGGCGTTGGTGAACACACGGACGAGGCGCTCTCAGGCACAGACCGCTAGGCGTTTGTGGACACGCGGACGAGGTGCTCTCAGGCACACACAGCTAGGCTTTTGTGGACACGCGGATGAGGCGCTCTCAGGCACACACAGCTAGGCGTTTGTGGACACGCGGACGAGGTGCTCTCAGGCGCACACAGCTAGGCGTTTGTGGACAAGCAGACGAGGCGCTCTCAGGCGCATACAGCTAGGCGTTGGTGAACACACGGACGAGGCGCTCTCAGGCGCATACAGCTAGGCGTTTGTTGACACGCAGACGAGGTGCTCTCAGGCGCACACAGCTAGGCGTTTGTGGACACGCAGACGAGGTGCTCTCAGGCGCACACAGCTAGGCGTTTGTGGACACGCAGATGAGGCGATCTCAGGCGCACACAGCTAGGCGTTTGTGGACAGGCAGATGAGGCGATCTCAGGCGCATACAGCTAGGCGTTGGTGAACACACGGACGAGGTGCTCTCAGGCGCACACAGCTAGGCGTTTGTGGACACGCAGATGAGGCGATCTCAGGCGCACACAGCTAGGCGTTGGTGGACACACGGACGAGGCGCTCTCAGGCACACACAGCTAGGCGTTTGTGGACACGCGGACGAGGCGCTCTCAGGAGCACACAGCTAGGCGTTGGTGAACACACGGACGAGGCGCTCTCAGGCACACACAGCTAGGCGTTTGTGGACACGCGGACGAGGCGCTCTCAGGAGCACACAGCTAGGCGTTGGTGAACACACGGACGAGGCGCTCTCAGGCACACACAGCTAGGCGTTGGTGAACACACGGACGAGGCGCTCTAAGGCACACACAGCTAGGCGTTTGTGGACGCGGACGAGGTGCTCTCAGGCACACACAGCTAGGCGTTTGTGGACACGCGGACGAGGCGCTCTCAGGCGCACACAGCTAGGCGTTTGTGGACATGCAGACGTGGCGCTCTCAGGCGCATACAGCTAGGCGTTGGTGAACACACGGACGAGGCGCTCTCAGGCACAGACCGCTAGGCGTTTGTGGACACGCGGACGAGGTGCTCTCAGGCACACACAGCTAGGCTTTTGTGGACACGCGGATGAGGCGCTCTCAGGCACACACAGCTAGGCGTTTGTGGACACGCAGACGAGGCGCTCTAAGGCGCATACAGCTAGGCGTTGGTGAACACACGGACGAGGCGCTCTCAGGCGCACACAGCTAGGCGTTGGTGAACACACGGCCAAAGCGCTCTCAGGCGCACACAGCTAGGCGTTTGTGGACACGCGGACGAGGCGCTCTCAGGCGCACACAGCTAGGCGTTGGTGGACACACGGCCAAAGTGCTCTCAGGCGCACACAGCTGGGCGTTTGTGGACACACGGACGAGGCGCTCTCAGGCGCACACAGCTAGGCGTTGGTGAACACTCGGACGAGGCGCTCTCAGGCGCACACAGCTAGGCGTTGGTGGACACGGGGACGAGGCGCTCTCAGGAGCACACAGCTAGGCGTTGGTGGACACGTGGACGAGGCGCTCTCAGGAGCACACAGCTAGGCGTTGGTGGACACGCGGACGAGGCGCTCTCAGGCACACACCGCTAGGCGTTGGTGGACACGCG
Source organism: Meda fulgida (assembly GCA_030578275.1). NCBI lineage: Eukaryota > Metazoa > Chordata > Actinopteri > Cypriniformes > Leuciscidae > Meda > Meda fulgida. The sequence continues at coordinate 35,604,456 of CM060631.1, read as the reverse complement.
GACGAGGCGCTCTCAGGCACACACAGCTAGGCGTTGGTGGACACGTGGACGAGGCGCTCTCAGGCGCATACAGCTAGGCGTTGGTGAACACACGGACGAGGCGCTCTCAGGCACAGACTGCTAGGCGTTTGTGGACACGCGGACGAGGTGCTCTCAGGCACACACAGCTAAGCTTTTGTGGACATGCGGATGAGGCGCTCTCAGGCACACACAGCTAGGCATTTGTGGACACGCGGACGAGGTGCTCTCAGGCGCACACAGCTAGGCGTTTGTGGACACGCAGACGAGGCGCTCTCAGGCGCATACAGCTAGGCGTTGGTGGACACACGGACAAGGCGCTCTCAGGCGCACACAGCTAGGCGTTTGTGGACACGCGGACAAGGCGCTCTCAGGCGCACACAGCTTGGCGTTGGTGGACACGCGGACGAGGCGCTCTCAGGCGCACACAGCTAGGCGTTGGTGGACATGCGGACAAGGCGCTCTCAGGCACACACAGCTAGGCGTTGGTGGACACACGGCCAATGCGCTCTCAGGCGCACACAGCTGGGCGTTTGTGGACACACGGACGAGGCGCTCTCAGGCGCACACAGCTAGGCGTTGGTGAACACACGGACAAGGCGCTCTCAGGCGCACACAGCTAGGCGTTGGTGGGCACGTGGACGAGGCGCTCTCAGGAGCACACAGCTAGGCGTTGGTGGACACGTGGACGAGGCGCTCTCAGGAGCACACAGCTAGGCGTTGGTGGACACGCGGACGAGGCGCTCTCAGGCACACACAGCTAGGCGTTGGTGGACACGCGGACGAGGCGCTCTCAGGCACACACAGCTAGGCGTTGGTCGACACGTGGACGAGGCGCTCTCAGGCGCATACAGCTAGGCGTTGGTGAACACACGGACGAGGCGCTCTCAGGCACAGACCGCTAGGCGTTTGTGGACACGCGGACGAGGTGCTCTCAGGCACACACAGCTAGGCTTTTGTGGACATGCGGATGAGGCGCTCTCAGGCACAAACAGCTAGGCGTTTGTGGACACGCGGACGAGGTGCTCTCAGGCGCACACAGCTAGGCGTTTGTGGACACGCAGACGAGGCGCTCTCAGGCGCATACAGCTAGGCTTTGGTGGACACACGGACAAGGCGCTCTCAGGCGCACACAGCTAGGCGTTTGTGGACACGCGGACAAGGCGCTCTCAGGCGCACACAGCTAGGCGTTTGTGGACACGCGGACGAGGCGCTCTCAGGTGCACACAGCTAGGCGTTTGTGGACACACGGACAAGGCGCTCTCCGGTGCACACACCTAGGCGTTGGTGGACACACGGACGAGGCGCTCTCAGGCGCACACAGCTAGGCGTTTGTAGACAACACGGACGAGGCGCTCTCAGGCGCACACAGCTTGGCGTTGGTGGACACGCGGACGAGGCGCTCTCAGGCGCACACAGCTAGGCGTTGGTGGACATGCGGACAAGGCGCTCTCAGGCGCACACAGCTTGGCGTTGGTGGACACGCGGACGAGGCGCTCTCAGGGGCACACAGCTAAGTGTTGGTGGACGCAATACGGACGAGGCGCTCTCATGCGCACACAGCTAGGCGTTTGTGGACACGCGGACGAGGCGCTCTCAGGCGCACACAGCTAAGCGTTGGTGGACACGCGGACGAGGTGCTCTCAGGCGCACACAGCTAGGCGTTGGTGGACATGCGGACAAGGCGCTCTCAGGCGCACACAGCTTGGCGTTGGTGGACACGCGGACGAGGCGCTCTCAGGGGCACACAGCTAAGTGTTGGTGGACGCAATACGTACGAGGCGCTCTCATGCGCACACAGCTAGGCGTTTGTGGACACAATACGGACAAAGCGGAGCAAACAGAGGGAAGTTCTCTACCGAGTTCATAGCAGCGGTCTCGAGTTAGACAGAGTTAAATGCCAGCTACCAGCCAATCAGAAATTTAGAATGAGTTGTTTCCGGGTAAATTACGTGTTCCCGCTGCAAGCACGTTCGTTACTAGGCAACGTGCGCGTGCAAACACACACACACACACACACAAAGGAAGTGGGAAGACCGAGATCTGATGAATACGGTTTGCGGTAGGAATCCCTTCATATTTTTTTTAGCATTTCGATTTTACGATTCCTGGATGAAATCTCTTGCCTCTGATCAAAGACAGTGAGAGCTGATGTTGAGCGCTAAATTCATGTGCGCACACCCATCCACAAATGCACGCAAGAGATCCGCATGTGCGCGCACCCATCCACAAATGCACGCAAGAGATCCGCATGTGCGCGCACCCATCCACAAATGCACGCAAGAGATCCGCATGTGCGCGCACCCATCCACAAATGCACGCAAGAGATCCGCATGTGCGCGCACCCATCCACAAATGCACGCAAGAGATCCGCATGTGCGCACACCCATCCACAAATGCACGCAAGAGATCCGCATGTGTGCGCACCCATCCACAAATGCACGCAAGAGATCCGCATGTGCGCGCACCCATCCACAAATGCACGCGAGAGATCCACACATGCAAGTCAATCCACAAATGCACGTGACAGATCCACACACACACATAGCAATCCACAGATGTACTCAAGAGATCCACACACACACACACAGTAATCGACGAATGCACGCGAGAGATCCACACACACACACACACAGCGATCCACGAATGCACGCAAGAGATCCACACACACAGCAATCATGCATTATTGTCCTTACTTACATTGCTTTGCTCACAATCCACAAATGCTTTATCTTTACCAGTAATTTCATGCACAGCGAATCACGTTACTTTTGAGTCTGTTGTTCTGCGGCCTTGATTCACAAATGCACACAAGCCTTTCTGTCCACAAGCCTATCTGTCCACAAGCCTATCTGTCAACAAGCCTATCTGTCCACAAGCCTGTCTGTCCACAAGCCTGTCTGTCCACATTACCTGCAAGAATGCGATATGGTGTCTTCCTCCAGAGGGCGCTAACCGGCCTTTGAGCTGAGTCTTCCAAAGGGCTGGATTCATTTTGTTTTCTGATTTGCGAGACAACTGAAGTCTAAACATTTTTCACTAAATATCATATACATAAATGCAAATATAGAGTAAAACCAAACCTCTTTTTTTATTCTTCAACGTATAATCAGAATATATAGCCTATTAAGAAAACCATTCGGATAACAGGACAACTTTAAAGTCTTTAAATTATTTCTGTAACTGTTAGCCAACTACTAGGCTGTACTACTTTTCTTTTATTTATATTATTGTAATTCTGATATTATTATCTGATATTATTATATAATATTATTTCAACCAACTAAATAATGAGACTGAATGATATACTCAATTCAAGGCAATGTTTATTACAAAGCAACCACAACATGAAAACCACTTTAAATTGAGGTAAACAGATTTGGGTGAAAAAAGGCATTGTTCACCCAAAAATAAAAAATCCTCCTGACATCATTTACTCACCGTCAAGTTGTTTTAAACATACCATATGAGTTTCTTTCTTAAGCTGAACACAAATGAAAAGATATTTTGAAGAATGTCAGAAATCAGACTGTTAACAGAACCCATTGAACTCCATAGACAATTTAATTCTTTAATTCTGCAATATACAGTGGGTGGAGTCAGGTTCTGACCAGGGGTTTAGTTATCATTTAAAGAGACATGCACCTCATTATCATTTAAAGAGACATGCACTGAAACGGGTCATTGTGGGGCACCGATCAAGGGTCTGTGTTTACACGATCGGAAAGCTGTCAGATCACAGAAACGCATGAACTGGCCGGGTGTAAACAGTCTCAGTGTATTGAAGATAAACGTGAGCTTCTGCTTGAATGTGTATTTGATGTTGTTAAATTATGAGAGTAATAATGAGTGATGTTATATGTTCCTTTATCTTTTCCCAGCCTGTAATGTGACCATTCACAACCGCTGTCGAGACACACTGGCCAACTGTGCCAAGATGAAGCAGAAGGTACGAGACCACCGTATGAACATATATCGCCCTATATATGAATGATCAATATAGTAAATGGTTTTACAGTATATTTGAAAATATACAGAATAATATATTGTGTTAATATATAACAACATATTGAATAATACATAAGGAATTACAGCTTTTCATATATTGAAAAATATGTGACAATATAATATATACATATACAATACATCTAATGGATGTAATTTTATATTAAGTAATACACTTCATAATATATAGATGTAGGCTATATGTAATCAGATATGGTACTGCATGTGTAATATATTGCAGATAATTTACTCATGCAGCATAGACACACATAGCCTATATAGAGAAATATATAATGTAATATATTTTTGAATCATTTACAGTATAAATGTTTCATGCTATTTTTGTCTTCATTTATAAACATTTTATATGTATTAATATAAAGTCATACATGGTCAATGCATGTATTGCAGTATATTGAAAAATATAAGCAGTAGTTTCCCATGTATGGAAATGTATTATGTAAAATAGCCTATTGCATTATATTTTGCAGTAAATTCCCATATTTGTTCCGTAAAGATAATTAACTCATTTACTAATGAGTTTGACACTGAGCTGACAAGCAGATGTCTCTGCAAGTCAAATATCAAAATTTGGTTGCACAAGGGATGAAATGTTATGATATTTTTGTCTATAAAGGCAGCATTGTCATTAGATGTGCATATGGAATAATAATAATAATAATAATAATACAGACTGCTTCATGTCAACTCATTGTCTAACTAATAGACTTTAATAACATCCTGACACCTACAGCTTCAATCTGGATATATAACAAATGTAGTTCATTTTACTTCATGTGCAGCAATTTGTGAAACTTAACTGTAAAAAATTACACTAATATTTTGCATTATTATTAGAGATGCACCGATGCTAAATTTACCAGCCAATCCCGATAGCCGATTATTCAGAGTGATAATATCTGCTGAGATCGAGAGTTTGATTTTCATTAGGACTGACTAATCCTCTCATTGACACAGTTATATTATATTTAAAGGTTAAAATTAACAACAGAGCCCAAACTTTCATATTAAACTGCTATTTACACAGATATAATAATTACACTCAAATAAAAACTAAAATGTTTGTGTACAACTCACTTTCATAAACGCTTCCTCATGGCGATTACCGATGATTGGCCGATATATCGGTGCATCCCTAATTACTATAAAGGGTTAATTCACCCAAAAATTAACATTAACAAGTTACTTGTACGTCTTTCCAAACCCATAAGGCTTTTGTTCATCTTCAGAACGCAAATGAGGATATTTGAATGAAGTCTGAGATTTCTGTCCCTCCACTGACGCTCATAGAGAGAAATAAACTCACACGAGTCGAGGCGTTTAATACACAAGCGCTTGATAACGAACAGATCTATCCAGGTCACTCATAAACATTGATCAGCTAATGTACACAGAGCACACATTGAGCTTCCGTTTGCCATCATTAATGTGCTCTATGTACAGTTTGTGTCTTGACCACTGTTTAAACCGTATGCAAATAAAAGTCTCATTTAAATCTACTCACATAAAGTGATCATGTCTTTTCAGAAGAGCTGGATTAAACGACTTTAATGATCTTGTTTTGATCTTGACAAAAACGATGAAAGAATATTACAAATATCAGTACTTGTGTTCTAAGGATTAACAGAAGTCTTACAGTTTTGGAACGACACGAGGAAGAGTAAATGATGACAGAATATTATTTTGTCAAAAGAACTTAAATGTTGAGAGAACAACACTGAATAAATGAAGGGGTAATAGTTTAGGATATTTAGCATTTCTACTGTATTGCCTAGTTTCTGGATAGTTGAATGTGTGTAGATGTCCGCGTGTGTAAATGCCTGTGTAAGTGACGCCATATAACACATTACTGCACCGCAGCAACAGAGGCTGGCGCTGGTCAGGAACGCGGCGACTCTACATAATGTGGCCCTCCGTAGCAAAAGTGAGTTTCCCTTTCTAATATTTACTGTTGTATTCTTCCTTATGACTGATTCCTCTTGCTAACCCGTAATAACAGTGATAACAGAACTCCTATAAGACTGCTGCGGGTTCAGTGCGCCTCTGTGATGAGAGCCGGTTGTACTCAGTGCTGTTGTGTCTGCAGACCCGATCCTGAAGGAGAGGCCGAGCTCGGCCATCTACGCCTCTGAGACGCTCCGGCAGTCGTTCCTCGGCGCGCGCAAGGGCCGGTCCACGCTGGCCCTCAACAAGAGCGTCTCCACCAACAACATCGCCGGGTAACGCATCAACTCACACACTCGTGTGTGTGTTACTGTGTGTTTCAACTGCTTGCACACAAAATCCACAATATCTGATACCTGACACTCAAACACCAGACACACACACCAAATCGCAAAACCATACACTCATTCTCGGCCTAAGACTTTCATAAAACAATTGAAACCACAACACACAATTCTCTATGTAACACAAATATCTAACAGGAAGTCTCTTGATTTCCTTTTTCAAACACAACCTCAAAACACCACAGTAATTCATCAGAGCCTCACACACACACACACACACACACACACACATAAACACACACACCAGCCAATCATGGCTTTCAAATGCTGCGTGTGGTGTTTTCCTCGAAGCCTAGTTCACTAACGCTGCGTGTGGTGTTTCCACAGAAGCCTCGTTCACTAACGCTGCGTGTGGTGTTTCCACAGAAGCCTCGTTCACTAACGCTGCGTGTGGTGTTTCCACAGAAGCCTCGTTCACTAACGCTGCGTGTGGTGTTTTCCACAGAAGCCTCGTTCACTAACGCTGCGTGTGGTGTTTCCACAGAAGCCTCGTTCACTAACGCTGCGTGTGGTGTTTCCACAGAAGCCTCGTTCACTAACGCTGCGTGTGGTGTTTTCCTCGAAGCCTCGTTCACTAACGCTGCGTGTGGTGTTTTCCACAGAAGCCTCGTTCACTAACGCTGCGTGTGGTGTTTTCCTCCAAGCCTCGTTCACTAACGTTGCGTGTGGTGTTTCCACAGAAGCCTCGTTCACTAATGCTGCGTGTGGTGTTTTCCTCGAAGCCTCGTTCACTAACGCTGCGTGTGGTGTTTTCCTCGAAGCCTCGTTCACTAACGCTGCGTGTGGTGTTTTCCACAGAAGCCTTGTTCACTAACGCTGCGTGTGGTGTTTTCCTCCAAGCCTCGTTCACTAACGTTGCGTGTGGTGTTTCCACAGAAGCCTCGTTCACTAACGCTGCGTGTGGTGTTTTCCTCCAAGCCTCGTTCACTAACGTTGCGTGTGGTGTTTTCCACAGAAGCCTCGTTCACTAACGCTGCGTGTGGTGTTTTCCTCGAAGCCTCGTTCAGTAACGCTGCGTGTGGTGTTTCCACAGAAGCCTCGTTCACTAACGCTGCGTGTGGTGTTTCCACAGAAGCCTCGTTCACTAACGTTGCATGTGGTGTTTTCCTCAAAGCCTCGTTCACTAACGCTGCGTGTGGTGTTTCCACGAAGCCTCGTTCACTAACGCTGCGTGTGGTGTTTTCCTCGAAGCCTCGTTCACTAACGCTGCTTGTGGTGTTTCCACAGAAGCCTCGTTCACTAACGCTGCTTGTGGTGTTTCCACAGAAGCCTCGTTCACTAACGCTGCGTGTGGTGTTTCCTCAGAAGCCTCGTTCACTAACGCTGCGTGTGGTGTTTCCACAGAAGCCTCGTTCACTAACGCTGCGTGTGGTGTTTTCCACAGAAGCCTAGTTCACTAAAGCTGCGTGTGGTGTTTTCCTTGAAGCCTCGTTCACTAATGCTGCGTGTGGTGTTTTCACAGAAGCCTCGTTCACTAACGCTGCGTGTGGTGTTTTCCTCGAAGCCTCGTTCACTAATGCTGCGTGTGGTGTTTCCACAGAAGCCTCGTTCACTAACGCTGCTTGTGGTGTTTCCACAGAAGCCTCGTTCACTAACGCTGCGTGTGGTGTTTCCTCGAAGCCTCGTTCACTAACGCTGCGTGTGGTGTTTTCACAGAAGCCTCGTTCACTAACGCTGCGTGTGGTGTTTTCACAGAAGCCTAATTCACTAACGCTGCGTGTGGTGTTTCCACAGAAGCCTCGTTCACTAACGCTGCGTGTGGTGTTTCCACAGAAGCCTCGTTCACTAACGCTGCGTGTGGTGTTTTCACAGAAGCCTAATTCACTAACGCTGCGTGTGGTGTTTCCACAGAAGCCTCGTTCACTAACGCTGCATGTGGTGTCTTCCACAGAAGCTTCGTTCACTAACGCTGCGTGTGGTGTTTCCTCAGAAGCCTCGTTCACTAACGCTGCGTGTGGTGTTTTCCAGAGAAGCCTCGTTCAGTAACGCTGCGTGTGGTGTTTTCCACAGAAGCCTCGTTCACTAACGCTGCGTGTGGTGTTTCCTCAGAAGCCTCGTTCACTAACGCTGCGTGTGGTGTTTCCACAGAAGCCTCGTTCACTAACGCTGCGTGTGGTGTTTTCCACAGAAGCCTCGTTCACTAACGCTGCGTGTGGTGTTTTCCACAGAAGCCTCGTTCAGTAACGCTGCGTGTGGTGTTTCCACAGAAGCCTCGTTCACTAACGCTGCGTGTGGTGTTTCCTCAGAAGCCTCTTCACTAACGCTGTGTGTGGTGTTTTCCACAGAAGCCTCGTTCACTAACGCTGCGTGTGGTGTTTTCCTCGAAGCCTCGTTCACTAATGCTGCGTGTGGTGTTTTCACAGAAGCCTCGTTCACTAACGCTGCGTGTGGTGTTTTCCTCAAAGCCTCGTTCACTAACGCTGCGTGTGGTGTTTCCACAGAAGCCTCGTTCACTAACGCTGCGTGTGGTGTTTCCACAGAAGCCTAATTCACTAACGCTGCGTGTGGTGTTTCCACAGAAGGCTCGTTCACTAACGCTGCGTGTGGTGTTTCCACAGAAGCCTCGTTCACTAACGCTGCGTGTGGTGTTTTCCACAGAAGCCTCGTTCAGTAACGCTGCGTGTGGTGTTTTCCACAGAAGCCTAATTCACTAACGCTGCGTGTGGTGTTTTCTCGAAGCCTCGTTCACTAACGCTGCATGTGGTGTTTCCACAGAAGCCTCGTTCACTAACGCTGAGTGTGGTGTTTTCCTCGAAGCCTCGTTCACTAACGCTGCATGTGGTGTTTTCCTCGAAGCCTCGTTCACTAACGCTGCTTGTGGTGTTTCCACAGAAGCCTCGTTCACTAACGCTGCATGTGGTGTTTCCACAGAAGCCTCGTTCACTAACGCTGAGTGTGGTGTTTTCCTCGAAGCCTCGTTCACTAACGCTGCTTGTGGTGTTTCCACAGAAGCCTCGTTCACTAACGCTGCGTGTGGTGTTTCCACAGAAGCCTCGTTCACTAACGCTGCGTGTGGTGTTTCCACAGAAGCCTCGTTCACTAACGCTGCGTGTGGTGTTTTCCACAGAAGCCTCGTTCACTAACGCTACGTGTGGTGTTTCCTCAGAAGCCTCGTTCACTAACGCTGCGTGTGGTGTTTCCACAGAAGCCTCGTTCACTAACGCTGCGTGTGGTGTTTTCCACAGAAGCCTCGTTCACTAACGCTGCGTGTGGTGTTTTCCACAGAAGCCTAGTTCACTAACGCTGCGTGTGGTGTTTTCCACAGAAGCCTCGTTCACTAATGCTGCGTGTTGTGTTTTCCACAGAAGCCTCGTTCACTAAAGCTGCGTGTGGTGTTTTCCTCGAAGCCTCGTTCACTAATGCTGCGTGTGGTGTTTTCACAGAAGCCTCGTTCACTAACGCTGCGTGTGGTGTTTTCCTCGAAGCCTCGTTCACTAATGCTGCGTGTGGTGTTTCCACAGAAGCCTAATTCACTAACGCTGCGTGTGGTGTTTCCACAGAAGCCTCGTTCACTAACGCTGCGTGTGGTGTTTCCACAGAAGCCTCGTTCACTAACGCTGCGTGTGGTGTTTTCACAGAAGCCTAATTCACTAACGCTGCGTGTGGTGTTTCCACAGAAGCCTCGTTCACTAACGCTGCGTGTGGTGTCTTCCACAGAAGCTTCGTTCACTAACGCTGCGTGTGGTGTTTCCTCAGAAGCCTCGTTCACTAACGCTGCGTGTGGTGTTTTCCAGAGAAGCCTCGTTCAGTAACGCTGCGTGTGGTGTTTTCCACAGAAGCCTCGTTCACTAACGCTGCGTGTGGTGTTTTCCACAGAAGCCTCGTTCAGTAACGCTGCGTGTGGTGTTTTCCACAGAAGCCTCGTTCAGTAACGCTGCGTGTGGTGTTTCCACAGAAGCCTCGTTCACTAACGCTGCGTGTGGTGTTTCCTCAGAAGCCTCTTCACTAACGCTGTGTGTGGTGTTTTCCACAGAAGCCTCGTTCACTAACGCTGCGTGTGGTGTTTTCCTCGAAGCCTCGTTCACTAATGCTGCGTGTGGTGTTTTCACAGAAGCCTCGTTCACTAACGCTGCGTGTGGTGTTTTCCTCAAAGCCTCGTTCACTAACGCTGCGTGTGGTGTTTCCACAGAAGCCTCGTTCACTAACGCTGCGTGTGGTGTTTCCACAGAAGCCTAATTCACTAACGCTGCGTGTGGTGTTTCCACAGAAGGCTCGTTCACTAACGCTGCGTGTGGTGTTTCCACAGAAGCCTCGTTCACTAACGCTGCGTGTGGTGTTTTCCACAGAAGCCTCGTTCAGTAACGCTGCGTGTGGTGTTTTCCACAGAAGCCTAATTCACTAACGCTGCGTGTGGTGTTTTCTCGAAGCCTCGTTCACTAACGCTGCATGTGGTGTTTCCACAGAAGCCTCGTTCACTAACGCTGAGTGTGGTGTTTTCCTCGAAGCCTCGTTCACTAACGCTGCATGTGGTGTTTTCCTCGAAGCCTCGTTCACTAACGCTGCTTGTGGTGTTTCCACAGAAGCCTCGTTCACTAACGCTGCATGTGGTGTTTCCACAGAAGCCTCGTTCACTAACGCTGAGTGTGGTGTTTTCCTCGAAGCCTCGTTCACTAACGCTGCTTGTGGTGTTTCCACAGAAGCCTCGTTCACTAACGCTGCGTGTGGTGTTTCCACAGAAGCCTCGTTCACTAACGCTGCGTGTGGTGTTTCCACAGAAGCCTCGTTCACTAACGCTGCGTGTGGTGTTTTCCACAGAAGCCTCGTTCACTAACGCTGCGTGTGGTGTTTCCTCAGAAGCCTCGTTCACTAACGCTGCGTGTGGTGTTTCCACAGAAGCCTCGTTCACTAACGCTGCGTGTGGTGTTTTCCACAGAAGCCTCGTTCACTAACGCTGCGTGTGGTGTTTTCCACAGAAGCCTAGTTCACTAACGCTGCGTGTGGTGTTTTCCACAGAAGCCTCGTTCACTAATGCTGCGTGTTGTGTTTTCCACAGAAGCCTCGTTCACTAAAGCTGCGTGTGGTGTTTTCCTCGAAGCCTCGTTCACTAATGCTGCGTGTGGTGTTTTCACAGAAGCCTCGTTCACTAACGCTGCGTGTGGTGTTTTCCTCGAAGCCTCGTTCACTAATGCTGCGTGTGGTGTTTCCACAGAAGCCTCGTTCACTAACGCTGCTTGTGGTGTTTCCACAGAAGCCTCGTTCACTAACGCTGCGTGTGGTGTTTCCTCGAAGCCTTGTTCACTAACGCTGCGTGTGGTGTTTTCACAGAAGCCTCGTTCAGTAACGCTGCGTGTGGTGTTTCCACAGAAGCCTAATTCACTAACGCTGCGTGTGGTGTTTCCACAGAAGGCTCGTTCACTAACGCTGCGTGTGGTGTTTCCACAGAAGCCTCGTTCACTAACGCTGCGTGTGGTGTTTTCCACAGAAGCCTCGTTCAGTAACGCTGCGTGTGGTGTTTCGACAGAAGCCTAATTCAGTAACGCTGCGTGTGGTGTTTTCTCGAAGCCTCGTTCACTAACGCTGCGTGTGGTGTTTTCTCGAAGCCTTGTTCACTAACGCTGCGTGTGGTGTTTTCCTCGAAGCCTCGTTCACTAACGCTGCGTGTGGTGTTTCCACAGAAGCCTCGTTCAGTAACACTGCGTGTGGTGTTTCCACAGAAGCCTCGTTCACTAACGCTGAGTGTGGTGTTTTCCTCGAAGCCTCGTTCACTAACGCTGCATGTGGTGTTTTCCTCGAAGCCTCGTTCACTAAAGCTGCTTGTGGTGTTTCCACAGAAGCCTCGTTCACTAACGCTGCGTGTGGTGTTTTCCACAGAAGCCTCGTTCACTAACGCTGCGTGTGGTGTTTCCACAGAAGCCTCGTTCACTAACGCTGAGTGTGGTGTTTTCCTCGAAGCCTCGTTCGCTAACGCTGCATGTGGTGTTTTCCACAGAAGCCTCATTCATTAACACTGCGTGTGGTGTTTCCACAGAAGTCTCGTTCACTAACGCTGCGTGTGGTGTTTCCACAGAAGCCTCGTTCACTAACGCTGCGTGTGGTGTTTTCCACAGAAGCCTCGTTCACTAACGCTGCGTGTGGTTTTTCCACAGAAGCCTCGTTCACTAACGGTGCGTGTGGTGTTTTCCACAGAAGCCTCGTTCACTAACGCTGCGTGTGGTGTTTTCCTCAAAGCCTCGTTCACTAATGCTGCCTGTGGTGTTTTCACAGAAGCCTCGTTCACTAACGCTGCGTGTGGTGTTTTCCTCGAAGCCTCGTTCACTAACGCTGCGTGTGGTGTTTTCACAGAAGCCTCGTTCAGTAACGCTGCGTGTGGTGTTTCCACAGAAGCCTCGTTCACTAATGCTGCGTGTGGTGTTTTCCTCGAAGCCTCGTTCACTAACGCTGCGTGTGGCGTTTTCCTCGAAGCCTCGTTTACTAACGCTTCATATGGTGTTTTCCTCGACGCCTCGTTCACTAACGCTGCATGTGGTGTTTTCCTCGAAGCCTCGTTCACTAACACTGCTTGTGGTGTTTTCCACAGAAGCCTCGTTCACTAACGCTGCGTGTGGTGTTTTACACAGAAGCCTCGTTCACTAACGCTGAGTGTGGTGTTTTCCTCGAAGCCTCGTTCACTAACGCTGCGTGTGGTGTTTTCCACAGAAGCCTCGTTCACTAACGCTGCGTGTGGTGTTTTCCACAGGAGCCTCGTTCACTAACGCTGCGTGTGGTGTTTTCCACAGAAGCCTCGTTCACTAACGCTGCGTGTGGTGTTTTCCACAGGAGCCTCGTTCACTAACGCTGCGTGTGGTGTTTTCAACAGAAGCCTCGTTCACTAACGCTGCGTGTGGTGTTTTCCACAGAAGCCTTGTTCACTAACGCTGCATGTGGTGTTTTCCTCGAAGCCTCGTTCACTAACACTGCTTGTGATGTTTTCCACAGAAGCCTCGTTCACTATCGCTGCGTGTGGTGTTTTCCACAGAAGCCTCGTTCACTAACGCTGAGTGTGGTGTTTTCCTCGAAGCCTCGTTCACTAACGCTGCGTGTGGTGTTTTCCACAGAAGCCTCGTTCACTAACGCTGCGTGTGGTGTTTTCCACAGAAGCCTCGTTCACTAACGCTGCGTGTGGTGTTTCCACACGCGTTCACCAACGCTGCATGTGGTGTTTCCTCGAAGCCACGTTCACTAACGCTGTGTGTGGTGTTTCCACAGAAGCCTTGTTCACTAACGCTGCGTGTGGTGTTTTCCTCGAAGCCTCGTTCACTAACGCTGCATGTGGTGTTTTCCTCGAAGCCTCGTTCACTAACACTGCTTGTGGTGTTTTCCACAGAAGCCTCGTTCACTAACGCTGCGTGTGGTGTTTTACACAGAAGCCTCGTTCACTAACGCTGAGTGTGGTGTTTTCCTCGAAGCCTCGTTCACTAACGCTGCGTGTGGTGTTTTCCACAGAAGCCTCGTTCACTAACGCTGCGTGTGGTGTTTCCCACAGGAGCCTCGTTCACTAACGCTGCGTGTGGTGTTTTCCACAGAAGCCTCGTTCACTAACGCTGCGTGTGGTGTTTTCCACAGGAGCCTCGTTCACTAACGCTGCGTGTGGTGTTTTCAACAGAAGCCTCGTTCACTAACGCTGCGTGTGGTGTTTTCCACAGAAGCCTTGTTCACTAACGCTGCATGTGGTGTTTTCCTCGAACCCTCGTTCACTAACACTGCTTGTGATGTTTTCCACAGAAGCCTCGTTCACTAACGCTGCGTGTGGTGTTTTCCACAGAAGCCTCGTTCACTAACGCTGCGTGTGGTGTTTTCCACAGAAGCCTCGTTCACTATCGCTGCGTGTGGTGTTTTCCACAGAAGCCTCGTTCACTAACGCTGCGTGTGGTGTTTTCCACAGAAGCCTCGTTCACTAACGCTGCGTGTGGTGTTTTCCACAGAAGCCTCGTTCACTAACGCTGCGTGTGGTGTTTCCACACGCGTTCACCAACGCTGCATGTGGTGTTTCCTCGAAGCCACGTTCACTAACGCTGCGTGTGGTGTTTCCACAGAAGCCTCTTTCACTAACGCTGCTTGTGGTGTTTCCTTGAAGCCTCGTTCACTAACGCTGCTTGTGGTGTTTTCCACAGAAGCGTCGTTCACTAACGCTGCATGTGGTGTTTCCACAGAAGCCTCGTTCACTAACGCTGCGTGTGGTGTTTTCCACAGAAGCCTCATTCAGTAACGCTGCGTGTGGTGTTTTCCACAGAAGCCTCGTTCACTAACGCTGCTTGTGGTGTTTCCTCGAAGCCTCGTTCACTAACGCTGCATGTGGTGTTTCCACAGAAGCCTCGTTCACTAACGCTGCGTGTGGTCTTTCCACAGAAGCCTCGTTCACTAATGCTGCGTGTGGTGTTTCCACAGAAGCCTTGTTCACTAACGCTGCGTGTGGTGTTTTCCTCGAAGCCTCGTTCACTAACGCTGCATGTGGTGTTTTCCTCGAAGCCTCGTTCACTAACGCTGCGTGTGCTGTTTTCCACAGAAGCCTCGTTCACTAACGCTGCGTGTGGTGTTTTCCTCGAAGCCTCGTTCACTAACGCTGCGTGTGGTGTTTTCCACAGAAGCCTCGTTCACTAACGCTGCGTGTGGTGTTATCCTCGAAGCCTCGTTCACTAACGCTGCGTGTGGTATTTTCCTCGAAGCCTCGTCCACTAACGCTGCGTGTGGTGTTTTCCTCGAAGCCTCGTTCACTAACGCTGCGTGTGGTGTTTTCCTCGAAGCCTCGTTCACTAACGCTGCGTGTGGTGTTTCCACAGAAGCCTCGTTCACTAACGCTGCGTGTGGTGTTTTCCAGAGAAGCCTCGTTCACTAACGCTGCATGTGGTGTTTTCCACAGAAGCCTGAACGATGACTCTCCCCTTGGCCTGAGGCGGATCCTCTCCCACTCCACTGACTCTCTGAACTTCAGGAACAGAGCCATGTCCATGGAGTCCCTCAACGATGAAGGTGCAGCTTGACACACACACACACACACACACACACACTCACACATGGGCCGCGTTCTCACACACATTCCCACAGGAGAGGTGTACTACGCCTCGATGCTGGAGGAGCTGGAGAAGGATGGGAAGGACTTTGAGGTGGACTCCTGGAGCATGGCTGTGGACTCATCTTACCTACAGTCTCAACGCAAAGATGTCATCAAGAGACAAGACGTCATTTACGGTGAGACTTTATGGACTTCAGATATCCAAGATGGCGCCTGTGATTCGCTCGGCATGCCGTCGGTCTTTGTTTGTCCTCTATGTTGATTGTTCGTGCGTTCCAGTGAATAATTAATGGAGAATATCGTGAATTAAATCGGGAGAACAGACCACAGATGTGCAGAATATGTCCTTTTCATACTTTTAATAGACTAGGCTAATAGACTCGGGCCAGGGCTTTAAACGGGCCGCGCGGGGCTAATAGACTCGGGCCAGGGCTTTAAATGGGCCGCGTGGGGCTAATAGACCCGGGCCAGGGCTTTAAACGGGCCGGGCTAATAGCTTTGGGCCGGGCTAATAGACTTGGGCCAGGGCTTTAAACGGCCCGCGCTAATAGACTCGGGCCAGGGCTTTAAACGGCCCGCGCTAATAGACTCGGACCAGGGCTTTAAATGGGCCGCGCTAACAGACTCGGGCCAGGGCTTTAAACGGGCCGCGCTCTCGTTTTCTTTTGTTGTTAACATACGTAATTGTTATTAGGTGTTACCCGTGTTTCTCTCCGTCTGTTGTCTCCATCCCTCTCGCAGCTCAATAGACTGTTACATATGACGTTACATGATTCGGCTGATTTGTATGTTACACATGGTGACAGGCAGCGCACCGCTTTATAGCTGCAGTGTATAATTTTGAGCAGCATCTAGTGGTGAGGTTGTGAATTGCACCCCACGGAAGTTACGGTGGCCGACAGGAAGTGATGTCGTCGTCTGAGACAGCAGAGAGCAGCCAGTTAAACATGAGGTTTCTTTACAAAGATAAATTAAGAAATTACGTTAACTTAATTATTCAGTAAAACGATAGTTATTGCGAATATTGTTGTTACTCGTTCATCATTGTGTCAGTGTTTTATTCGCTGACTTTAGCAGCTTCTTTACATGAAGAACAACATAGTGAGGAAATGCGTTTGTGCGCTCAGGGCCACCGTAGAAACATGTCGTTGCAAGGAGACCCGCCGTGTGTGTAGACAGAAATGCTCATTCTAAGCTAATAACAACATTACGGTTCATTAAGGTCTTTATACACCAATGAAAACATAGCTATGTGTATGATATTGCATTTCTGTCAACAGATCTTCCTTAATATTACACAGTGCACCTTTAAAGGAAAGGAACGGAAAGCAGCATCATGTTTTCATAACCATTGGAAGCCAAAATCCAAAACGAAACTAAAACACAGCCCTGCATCATGAGAGCCCTTACGTATAGGGAGGACCAGCTTTGTATAAAGTAGGGATGCACCGAATCAAGATTTGTGGGGTTCGGCCGAATACCGAATCCACTGGTTAAGATTCTGCCGAATCCGAATCCGAATACTGAATCCTACTCTCATCCTCAGTCCATTAACACAGTAAACACATTAATGAAGTAAACAACGTGGATTTTTCATTTTATTTTATTTTAACTGTAAAAAAAAGAAAGAAAAAAAAAGAATAAGCAACATTATACATTTTAACAGCGGCGATGATGTGTATTGTTTAGAGACCTTGCCACCATGAGAAAAATTGGCATTGCAAATTGAACGTGTATCTCGACTTGAATTGCCTTCTTTTGACTGAAAGTACTGCCAAACAACACTTTTTCTGCTCAAAAGTTCAATTTTCACTTTCTCACAGCCTACTGCATTCGAACGGTCCACCTACTGTAACGAGTGGAAATAAGGTGTGGCCCCTTTAAGAGCTGCGCGCTCCCTATTTAACTGTCTGCAGGCTGTACTGTGTGTGCCGTGCGCCTCGAACACCCCATGTATGCAAGTTATTTCTGTTTGATGCTCATTTTTATCTTATTTTGTTAAGTAACGCTGTGGACGGTAGAACGTGTGACAGACAGTTACACGAGTTCGATTGGGGAATAAAGTGCGAGCTGTGAGATGCCAGTCGCCTCCGTGAGTCTGTTTTCTTCCTGACACAACGCGTAACACAGGCTCGTTTGACTTGAACTTGCGCTGTACAGACCGATCGGTTTATGACATCAAAGTACCGCGAGAGCATTTCAAAAGCATAAGGAGCGTCTGCTCTCTATTCGCTCTGATGTCATACTAATGATACTCTGATGTCATTCACCAATCGGTCTGTGCAGCGCCGGTTCAAGTTGAACAAGCCTAAGGTAAACACCTTCCCGTAATCGACGGGAGCGTGACATCGTCGTAGCGCGCGTATTGCAAGCCTTGGGTTCGGTGGAAAAAAATTCTAAGGTTCGGCGGTAACCGAACCCTGTTAAAAAGCCCAATATTCGGCCGAATCTGAAGCCGAATCCTGGATTCGGTGCATCCCTAGTCTAAAGCCTCGTATGTCTTCCCTCTGTGCTGTTCAGAGCTGATCCAGACGGAGCTGAACCACGTGCGTACGCTGCGGATCATGGACGGGGTGTTTCGCAGAGGCATGATGGAGGAGGTGCTGATGGAGACGGGTGTAGTTAACGCCATCTTCCCCTGCCTGGACCAGCTCTTGTCTATTCACTCCAGTTTCCTGAGCCAACTCCTGCAGAGGAGAAACCACAGCCTGGCTCCCAGTAGCACTCGCAACTTCACCATACAGAGGCTGGGAGACATACTGGTGGACCAGGTGAACTCCTCACTTACCTATTAGGGCTGGAATAAACACACAATGGACTGTTCGTGCATAAGATAAAAGATGGCGATCTCGATTCAAACAAGCATTATCTTATTCCTAAACGACAGTGATTCGGGTCTGTCTATTAAACCTTTGAAGGAACATTCAGATCTGGGTTCTGTTGTCATGTATAGATATGAAACCGCTTCACAAACACACAGTATCAATATTTTTGTCTTACAATCATTCAGATTATCACAGAAGTGCTGGGAGAAAACTTTATAGTTCAGATACAGGCACTGATGTCTACGGTAGTGATCAAAATAGAGTAAATCACCTTTTGAAAGTAATTTCCCTCTTCAACTAAAGATTGTGATAGATCCTTACACCAGTAGGCGGAGACAAGCGACGGTTATTCAAGAGATTCGTTCAAAAACACTGATTCATAGAGTAATGAAACAAGTGAAGTCTTTATGAGTGAGTCATTGAATCATTAATTAAAAACGATTTTTTTTAAATTAATGGCACATTTCAAATAGACTTTGAAATAGAACTGCACTGATAGAACTGCACTGCAGCAGTTCACATTTTGTCTGAACTTTTAGTAGATTACATGTTGTTTTGTTTAGTTGTCTATTCAGAATCATGGGAGAATCCCAATCTCTTAAAAAAAAAAAATGTGATTCTCAATTTATCCAGAATTGTGCAGCTCTAGTGCCTCAGTTTTGAAGTCACGGTTTGGTATGCTTTCATTACAGCAGGGAAAAACAAACACACCTGTGGTTTACTGCACAAACTATGTCTGTCTTTAAATAAAAAGTCAATATTGCTGCAACCGGCAGCGACACTCTGCAATTTATGATTCTGTTGTAATTGGGGAAAGAGTTTTGAAGGGCTTAAACTTTTGGATGCAAATTATTTTAGAATTAGTTTAGAATTATTGCTCTCCTATTCTAATCCGCTCCGCCGGTGTTGTGCTGAATTTAGACTCCCTGCCAAATTATTACCCCCCCTCGTTGAAGCGGCTACCTGATATACACCTCATCCTAACTCCACCCTCTAATCCTAACTCCTCCCCCATATTTTACCCTAACTCCACCCCCTAATCCTAACCCCACACCTCATCCTAACTCCACCCTCTAATCCTAACTCCACCCCCATATCTAATCCTTACTCCACCCCCTAATCTTAACTCCTCCCCCATATCTAATCCTAACTCCACCCCCTAATTCTAACCCCACCCCATATCTAATCCTAACCCCACCCCCATATCTAATCCTAACTCCACCCCCTAATTCTAACCCCACCCCCACACCTCATCCTAACTCCACCCCCATATCTAATCCTAACTTCTCCCCCACCCCTAATCCTACCCATACTGGGGGATTTGGGGGGGGGGGTGATAATTTGGCGGGGGTCAGAATTCGGCACAACACCGCCACTCATTCTTTTCAAAACCCGTTTCTAACACATTAAACGTCACTCATCTGACTGCAGGGCAAGACATGCTCCTTCTCTTTCAGAAGTATATCGATATTAACCACACTGTCCATCCTAGAGGGAAATGCAATGGCGTTCGGCTCACAGAGAAGTTCTGCATGTCCAGCGTTAAAACAACACTGTATTTATTGGGTCACATGCACTGAACCCAAAGACAGTAAAGTATGCATAATTACAAGCATCTAGTCAAAGAACTGCACATACTACACAAGTGTCGTTGAAGGGAAGTGGATATTGATATGGGTATGATGGCTATTTTGGGGATGGGGATGGAATGCCCTGATGGGGAAACAAAACACACACACATCCCTTATCAAGAAATGTTATTTACATTTAACATTTGGCAGCCTCTTTTATCTAAAGCTTTTTAAGGTATGCTTTTTTATCAGTTCATGCATTTCATGAGAATCAAACTATTGTAGTCAGTATGCAAGTAAGATATTGGAAAACATGGTTTTAGGATTTCTGTGATATAAATATCAAGGTAAGTTTGGACCATCCAAGACCATCAACTGAACAGGCACAGTGTTTTATATACAGGTCCTTCTCAAAAAATTAGCATATTGTGATAAAGTTCATTATTTTCCATAATGTAATGATAAAAATTAAACTTTCATATATTTTAGATTCATTGCACACCAACTGAAATATTTCAGGTGTTTTATTGTTTTAATACTGATGATTTTGGCATACAGATCATGAAAACCCCAAATTCCTGTCTCAAAAAATTAGCATATCATGAAAAGGTTCTCTAAACGAGCTATTAACCTAATCATCTGAATCAACTAATTAACTCTTGAGGCTGAGGCTTTTAAAAACTCCCAGCCTGTTTCAATACTCAAAACCGCAATCATGGGTAAGACTGCCGACCTGACTGCTGTCCAGAAGGCCATCATTGACACCCTCAAGCAAGAGGGTGAGACACAGAAAGACATTTCTGAACAAATAGGCTGTTCCCAGAGTGCTGTATCAAGGCACCTCAGTGGGAAGTCTGTGGGAAGGAAAAAGTGTGGCAAAAAACGCTGCACAACGAGAAGAGGTGACCGGACCCTGAGGAAGATTGTGGAGAAGGACCGATTCCAGACCTTGGGGGACCTGCGGAAGCAGTGGACTGAGTCTGGAGTAGAAACATCCAGAGCCACCGTGCACAGGCGTGTGCAGAAAATGGGCTACAGGTGCCGCATTCCCCAGGTCAAGCCACTTTTGAACCAGTAACAGTGGCAGAAGCGCCTGACCTGGGCTACAGAGAAGCAGCACTGGACTGTTGCTCAGTGGTTGCATGTCATTCGGAAATCAAGGTGCCAGAGTCTGGAGGAAGACTGGGGAGAAGGAAATGCCAAAATGCCTGAAGTCCAGTGTCAAGTACCCACAGTCAGTGATGGTCTGGGGTGCCATGTCAGCTGCTGGTGTTGGTCCACTGTGTTTATCAAGGGCAGGGTCAATGCAGCTAGCTATCAGGAGATTTTGGAGCACTTCATGCTTCCACCTGCTGAAAAGCTTTATGGAGATGATGATTTCATTTTTCAGCACGACCTGGCACCTGCTCACAGTGCCAAAACCACTGGTAAATGGTTTACTGACCATGGTATTACTGTGCTCAATTGGAGCTGTGGACCATGGTATTACTGTGCCCATAGAGAATCTGTGGGATATTGTGAAGAGAAAGTTGAGAGACGCAAGACCCAACACTCTGGATGAGCTTAAGGCCGCTCTCGAAGCATCCTGGGCCTCCAGAACACCTCAGCAGTGCCACAGGCTGATTGCCTCCATGCCACGCCGCATTGAAGCAGTCATTTCTGCAAAAGGATTCCCGACCAAGTATTGAGTGCATAACTGAACATAATTATTTGAAGGTTGACTTTTGTTGTATTAAAAACACTTCTTTTATTGGTCGGATAAAATATGCTAATTTTTTGAGACAGGAATTTTGGGTTTTCATGAGCTGTATGCCAAAATCATCAGTATTAAAACAATAAAACACCTGAAATATTTCAGTTGGTGTGCAATGAATCTAAAACATATGAAAGTTTAATTTTTATCATTACATTATGGAAAATAATGAACTTTATCACAATATGCTAATTTTTTTAGAAGGACCTGTATTTATTTGTCTTTTAGCAGTGTGAACAGATATAAACACAGCCTTATGCACAGTGACAGCTAACGAGGGCTCGGTTCAGTGAGTGGACCTCAGACGTGTCTGGATTCTGAAATGAATGTCTCGTCTGCATCAGTTCTCAGGTCAGAACGCAGAAGAGATGAGGAAGTGTTATGTTGAATTCTGCAGTCGGCACCTGAAAGCAGTGAAACTCTACAAGGAGCTGCTGGCACGGGACAAGAGGTTCCAGCAGTTCATTCGGGTGAGAGAACACACATGTACCTGCTTACTCTTACTTCTTTGTGTAGAATGTATTTAATGAAATATATTTTGTTTCTAACATCTGCTCTGTTATCCTGTGAAGCGTGTGAGCAGAGGTTCTTTACTGCGCCGTCATGGAGTCCAGGAGTGCATCTTACTGGTCACGCAGCGCATTACTAAATACCCCGTGCTCATCCAGCGCATACTAGACAACACTAAAGGTGAGACTACATGTCAAACTATAGTCTGATGACATAATGTGCATCAAGTCTATCAAATCAATTGAATTCATTCATGAAAATCAGCATCAGCACTAGGGTTGGAAATCGAAAATCGTTTTCAATTGTGGAAGCGGATACTTGTTATAAAAAAAAATTTGTAAGCCTCTAATCGATTCTTTTGTGAGCATTTTAATATGACTTTTCAAGTGAAAGACGACTCTGTTTTCTGTGCTACTGGCGTGTGTATCAGTATACTGGATCTGTGCAGCTCTTAAAGTGACAGCAGCCTAATATCTGCTCTATAATAACGCTAATATTCCCGCTCTATAATAACTCTAATATTCCCGCTCTATAATAACTCTCATATTCCCGCTCTATAATAACGCTAATATTCCCGCTGTATAATAACACTAATATTCCCGCTCTATAATAACGCTAATATTCCCGCTCTATAATAACGCTAATATTCCCGCTCTATAAAAACGCTAATATTCCTGCTCTATAATAACGCTAAAATTCCCGCTCTATAATAACTCTAATATTCCCGCTCTATAATAACGCTAATATTCCCGCTCTATAATAACTCTAATATTCCCGCTCTATAAAAACGCTAATATTCCCGCTCTACAATGACTCTAATATTCCCGCTCTATAATAACTCTCATATTCCCGCTCTATAATAACGCTAATATTCCCGCCCTATAATAACGCTAATATTCCCGCTCTATAACAACGCCAATATTCCCGCTCTATAATAACTCTAATATTCCCGCTCTATAATAACGCTAATATTCCCGCTCTACAATAACGCTAATATTCCTGCTCTATAATAACGCTAATATTCCCGCTGTATAATAACGCTAATATTCCCGCTCTATAATAACGCTAATATTCCCGCTCTATAATAACTCTAATATTAATATTCCTGCTCTATAATTACTCTAATATTCCCGCTCTATAATAACTCTAATATTCCCGCTCTATAATAACGCTAATATTCCGGCTCTATAATAACGCTAATATTCCTGCTCTATAATAATGCTAATATTCCTGCTCTATAATAAATCTAATATTCCCGCTCTATAATAACGCTAATATTCCCGCTCTATAATAACTCTAATATTCCCGCTCTATAATAACGCTAATATTCCTGCTCTATAATAACTCTAATATTCCTGCTCTATAATAACTCAAATATTTCCACTCTATAATAACTCTAATATTCCCGCTCTATAATAACTCTAATATTCCCTCTATAATAACGCTAATATTCCCGCTCTATAATAACACTAATATTTCTGCTCTATAATAACTCTTAATATTCCCGCTCTATAATAACGCTAAAATTCCTGCTCTATAATAACGCTAATATTCCCGCTCTATAATAACGCTAATATTAATATTCCTGCTCTATAATAACTCTAATATTCCCGCTCTATAATAACGCTAATATTAATATTCCTGCTCTATAATAACTCTAATATTCCCGCTCTATAATAACGCTAATATTAATATTCCTGCTCTATAATAACTCTAATATTCCCGCTCTATAATAACGCTAATAACGCTAATATTCCCGCTCTATAATAACGCTAATATTCCTGCTGCCGTCTCTAACACTAATCACACAACAGAAGACAAAGAGAAAATTCACTCGTTTTTGACTGAATAACTTTTGTAACTATATTTTTAGTGTATATTTTATTTATAAAGTGCAGTGTTATTTTACACTTGATTTACAGTTTCTGTACCTGAATACCTGAAAATCGTAAAACACTTTATTTCAATCGTTTGTTCAGTTGTATCTATGTTGCGATTGGTAATTTTTTATTTGCTCTTTTTTTAATTACAGAGTGTTTATTGTCTATATAAATGCACTACATTTATATAATTTAGGCCAGTTGTTCTTCTATGGTATTTTTAAACTATAGGCAAACGTTCCTTGTGTAAGTGTTCTTTTTCCTGTTGATTTTTGTTCATGATATTCAGCTAAAATGAAATGTTTTGCAATAAGACTAAAAATGAATGAAATACAAGTTTTTTTTTAGCATTTTCGAAATCGAAATTAGAAATCGATAAGAATCGGAATCGATAAGCAAAATCGAAATCAGAATCATTAAAATTCAACCGATACCCAACCCTAAGTAACCCTAAGTGATAGAGAACGAAGGCCTGACCTCCTCATCGACTGTAAATGGCCCTGTTTCCCTCGCTGCTCTGAGAACAGACTGTATTTGGTTTGACAGGGAGTGAAGAGGAGAGTAAGTCTCTGGCTCAGTCTATGGCTCTGATCCGGGAGCTGTTGTGTTCGGTGGATCAGCAGGTTCAGGAGTTAGAGCGAGCTCAGCGTCTGCAGGAGATCCAGTCACGTCTGGACCCGCGGGCCGAGACTAAAGTGAAGGGTGGAGGAGTGTTTCGTGGAGGAGAGCTTCTGCGGCGCGGGCTCATTCACGAGGGAGCTCTTCTGTGGAAGACTGCACAGGGATCCAGACTCAAAGGTGCCATTATTACTGTTATACCATCGTCTGTCAGATTCAAAGGTGCCATTATTACTGTTATACCATCGTCTGTCAGACTCAAAGGTGCCATTATTACTGTTATACCATCATCTGCCAGAATCAAAGGTGCCATTATTACTGTTATACCATCGTCTGTCAGACTCAAAGGTGCCATTATTACTGTTATACCATCGTCTGTCAGACTCAAAGGTGCCATTATTACTGTTATACCATCACCTATCAGAATCAAAGGTGCCATTATTACTGTTATACCATCATCTGTCAGAATCAAAGGTGCCATTATTACTGTTATACCATCATCTGTCAGACTCAAATGGGCCATTATTACTGTTATACCATCACCTGTCAGAATCAAAGGGGCCATTATTACTGTTATACCATCGTCTATCAGACTCAAAGGTGCCATTATTACTGTTATACCATCACCTGTCAGAATCAAAGGTGCCATTATTTCTGTTATACCATTGTCTGTCAAACTCAAAGGTGCCATTATTACTGTTATACCATCGTCTATCAGACTCAAAGGTGCCATTATTACTGTTATACCATCACCTGTCAGAATCAAAGGTGCCATTATTACTGTTATACCATCACCTGTCAGAATCAAAGGTGCCATTATTACTGTTATACCATCGTCTGTCAGATTCAAAGGTGCCATTATTAGTGTTATACCATCATCTGTCAGAATCAAAGGTGCCATTATTACTGTTATACCATCGTCTGTCAGATTCAAAGGTGCCATTATTACTGTTATACCATCGCCTGTCAGATTCAAAGGTGCCATTATTACTGTTATACCATCGTCTGTCTGAATAATCCATTCTGATTGGCTGGAAGGTGTGCAATAAAACCATTTGATGCACTGTTAGTTTTATTTAATTTAAGCACCGTTCTATAATAATGTGCTGTTTTCATTGAAGCACACACACACACACACACACACATACGTCACTCACACACACAAACATTCAGGAGCACAGAAACTTCTGATCAACGCTGCTCTGTGACTTTTAGAAATAAAAGAGATTCGCCTCTGAATCAGTAGGTGCCGAGTCATCCAGACTCAAAGGTGCCGGTTGTGCTTATGCTTTTATTACTGTTATGAAGAATAGTCCCCTCCTTAAAATTAGTCCAAATGAGGTGTGAATACAAACTCCAAGTAGAGAGGCACTTCAAGAGAGTCCGCACACTCCAGTCCGTGTTGCCTTTGGCTTGCTCAGTTGGGGATATTCAAATTAATTAACCAATCATTAATACCATTGATCAGTCCTACCAAACGTGGATGTTTTTTTCCACTAAGAAACAAACACTGTTATGTTATTTTGATTGATACTGTGAAGCTGCTTTGATACAATCTATATTGTGAAAAGCGCTATATAAATATACTTGACTTGACTTGACTCCACCAAAGCAAAAAGTCATTAAAGAAGCGAGATAAAATCAAAGCTTTACTGAAGAAAGGACAAACATTTAATTTGTCAAGGACAAAAATAATTGAATGCACGGCTAGATGTGAGTTATCTCTTATTTATCATTTTTTTTTTTGCCATAAAACTGATCTTGCATAAGTCCTAGAGCCATGAAGCTTGGTTAAATGGTGGAGCTTAGTTTGGGGACACGTTGGCTTGGACTCGCCCTGAACAGCCAATTTCAACACTACAAGGATAAAAACAAGATTTTCACACATTTTTGCCCATAACTGCTCAACCATTTGACTCAAGTCTTATATAATTGGAATTCTTGGTTCAACCATGAATTCATAGTTCCTCCTTGAAAAAAATCCATGTTGTTGTTTTTTGAAAAACCTACTGTTGCAAATTAATCGGTCAGAATCAAACCAGTGCAAAAAGATTATCTGGAGATTGAATATGAATAATAATAAAATAAAAATTTGAATTTTAAAATCATTGCGGTTTTCATGCCAAAAGTTTTTTATACTTTCACTTAAATGGCTATAACTCTTGAACAGAATGGGATATGTTCACCAAAATTGGCACGCATATGTATGAGCTCAATCTGAGGTTGTGTGAAAATAAATGTGACACTTGGCCACTTGGGGACACTATAACACTATAAAAACTTTTAGAAGGCTATAACTACCCAACCGTTGGTCTGATTGACTTGAAAATTGGTATGCAGTGTCTTTGTCCAAGGTGTCATCATTGTCTATGAGAACATTCATTTATCTTAAAACATGGCTGTGAATTAAATTGTTGGTATCCAGATAGATTTATTGGTAACTCTGTGTTTTGTCTGTATAGATGTGCAAGTTTTGTTAATGACAGACGTCCTGGTGTTCATGCAAGAAAAAGACCAGAAGTATATTTTCCCCTGTCTGGTGAGTCACAGCTTTCTATTGGCTGACTATCAGTGGATTCTAACAATGCATAATTTATCTCATGACCTGCATCATCCCACATCAAAATCAAGCTGACCAAATCTTGCTGGCTTTACAGGACAAGCCTGCAGTGCTGTGCCTTCAGAACTTGATTGTGAGGCATATAGCCAATCAGGAGCGAGGAATGTTCCTTATCAGTCACTCCACGCCTCCAGAGATGTACGAGCTCCACGCCGCCTCCAAAGACGACAGAAACACCTGGATGAAAATCATTCAGCAGACAGTGAGCAAGTCAGAGTCAACTCACAACTCCTCAACCCAGCACCTCAATGCCCTCAGATATATATCTCTGATCAATCAACGCCAAACGCTTCATCTGCTTCTCTCTGTTTTTCTCTTTTACAGCTGTCCTTCAAGAGAGGATTTCCCTCTGATTGAAACAGAGGACAAAGCTTTGCTACGCAGACTCAGAGGTTTGTAGCAACTTGGAAATATGGTTTATTTCCCAACACTCATCTGTATCTGTCGTCAGACCAGATTTGCTTTGCTCAGTTTTCTTTAATTTCTCTCTCTCTGTCTAGCTGATATCCAGCAGAAGGACCGTGAGGTTCTGGAGCTGTTACAGGAGCGTGTGACGCTCTTCTCTGATTTGGCCGAGGTCACTGGAGGTCAGACTGTTACCGTTCCCACAAACTCCAGGAATATATTCAGAGCAGAAACTCCCTCTGCTCCTCAGGCGGAGCGGCTGCTGAATGAAGCCATCGTTGAGGGTAAGCAGAGGAGAATACAGGGAATAAAGAGAATAAAGAGAACACAGGGAATACATGAAATACAGAGAATATAGAATACAGGGAATACAGGAAATACAGAATACAGGGAATACAGAGAATACAGGGAATAAAGAATACAGGGAATACGGAATATAGAGAACACAGGGAATACAGGAAATACAGAATCCAGGGAATACAGATAATACATGAAATACAGAGAATACAGGGAATACAGAATACAGGGAATACATGAAATACAGAGAATACATGAAATACAGATAATACAAGTAATACAGAGAATACAGGAAATACAGAGAATACAAGTAATACAGAGAATACAGGAAATACAGTGAATACAGGAAATGCAGAGAATACAGAGAATAATAATAATAATAATAATATACAGAGAATACAGAGAATACAGAGAATACATAGAATACAGGAAATACAGAGAATACAAGAAATACAGAGAATACAGGAAATACAGGGAATACAGTGAATACAGGAAATGTAGAGAATAATAATAATATACAGAGAATAAAGGGAATACAGGAAATTCAGAGAATAATAATAATATACAGAGAGTAAAGGGAATACAGGAAATTCAGAGAATACATGGAATACAGAGAATACAGGAAATACATGAAATACACATAATACAGAGAATACAGGGAATACAGAGAATACATGAAATACAGGGAATACATGGAATACACATAATACAGAGAATACAGAGAATAAAGGGAATACATGGAATACAGGAAATACAGAAAATACATGGAATACAGACAATAAAGGGAATACGGAGAATAAAGGGAAAACAGGAAATACAGAGAATACAGGGAATACAGAGAACACATGGAATATAGAGGACACAGAGAATACAGAGAATACAAAGGACAGGGAATACCGAGAGCACAGATAATACAGAGAGGCACCGAGAACACAGGGAATACAGAGAGCACAGAGAATACAGAGAACACAGATAATACAGAGAACAGAGGGAATATAGAGAGCACAGAGAACACAGAGGACAAAGAATACAGAGGACACAGAGAATACAAAGGACACAGGAAATACAGAGAGTACAAAGCACACAGAAAATACAAAGGACACAGAGAATACAAAGAACACAGGTAATACAGAGAACACAGGTAATACAGAGAACACAGGGAATACAGAGAACACAGGGAATACAGAGAACACAGAATACAGAGAACACATGTAATACAGAGAACACATGGAATACACAAACACGGGTAATACACAGAAGACGGGTAATACAGAGAACACAGGTAATACAGAGAACACATGGAATACACAGAACACAGGTAATATAGAGAATACGGGTAATACAGAGAACACAGGGAATACAGAGAACACAGAATACAGAGAACACAGGTAATACAGAGAACACATGGAATACAGAGAACACAGAACACGGGTAATACAGAGAACACAGAATACATTGAACACAGGTAATACAGAGAACACAGGTAATACAGAGAACACAGGCAATACACAGAACACAGGGAATACAGAGAACACAGGTAATACAGAGAATACAGAGAACACAGGTAATACAGAGAACACAGAACACAGGTAATACAGAGAACACTGGTAATACAGAGAACACAGGTAACACAGAGAACACAGGTAATACAGGGAACACAGAGAACACAGATAATACAGAGAACACAGATAATACAGAGAACACAGATAATACAGAGAACACAGATAATACAGAGAACACAGGTAATACAGAGAACACAGATAATACAGAGAACGCAGAGAATACAGAGAACTCAGGTAATACAGAGAACACAGAGAATACAGAGAACACAGATAACACAGATAATACAGAGAACACAGATAATACAGAGAACACAGATAGATAATACAGAGAACACAGATAATACAGAGAACACAGAGAATACAGAGAACTCAGGGAATACAGAGAACACGGAATACAGAGAACACGGAATACAGAGAACACAGAGAATACAGAGAACACAGGGAATACAGAGAACATGGAATACAGAGAACACAGGGAATACACAGAACACAGGTAATACAGAGAACACGGGTAATACAGAGAACACGGAATACAGAGAACACAGGGAATACAGAGAACATGGAATACAGAGAACACAGGTAATACAGAGAATACAGAGAACACAGGTAATACAGAGAACACATGGAATACACAGAACACAGGTAATACAGAGAACACGGGTAATACAGAGAACACAGGGAATACAGAGAACACAGAATACAGAGAACACAGAACACGGGTAATACAGAGAACACAGGGAATACAGAGAACACAGGTAATACAGAGAACACATGGAATACACAGAACACAGGTAATACAGAGAACTCAGGTAATACAGAGAACTCAGGTAATACAGAGAACACAGAGAACACAGATAATACAGAGAACACAGATAATACAGAGAACACAGAGAATACAGAGAACTCAGGGAATACAGAGAACACGGAATACAGAGAACACGGAATACAGAGAACACCGAGAATACAGAGAACACAGGGAATACAGAGAACACAGAGAATACAGAGAACACAGGTAATACAGAGAACACGGGTAATACAGAGAACACGGGTAATACAGAGAACACGGGTAATACAGAGAACACGGGTAATACAGAGAACACAGGGAATACAGAGAACACAGGTAATACAGAGAACACAGAATACAGAGAACACAGGTAATACAGAGAACACAGGTAATACAGAGAACACATGGAATACACAGAACACGGGTAATACAGAGAACACGGGTAATACAGAGAACACATGGAATACAGAGAACACAGAACACGGTAAATACGAGAACACGGGTAATACAGAGAACACAGGGAATACAGAGAACACAGAATACAGAAAACGGAATACAGAGAACACAGGTAATACAAAAAACACAGAACACAGGTAATACAGAGAACACATGGAATACAGAGAACACAGAACACGGGTAATACAGAGAACATCGGTAATACAGAGAACACAGGTAATACAGGGAACACAGAGAATACAGAGAACACAGATAATACAGAGAACACAGATAATACAGAGAACACAGGGAATACAGAGAATACAGAGAACACAGGTAATACATAGAACACAGAACACGGGTAATACAGAGAACACAGGGAATACAGAGAACACAGAACACGGGTAATACAGAGAACTGAATACAGAGAACACAGAATACAGAAAACACAGAACACAGGGAATACAGAGAACACAGAACACGGGTAATACAGAGAACATGGGTAATACAGAGAACACAGGTAATACAGGGAACACAGAGAATACAGAGAACACATAATACAGAGAACACAGGGAATACAGAGAACACAGATAATACAGAGAATACAGAGAACGCAGGGAATACAGAGAACACAGAACAAGGGTAATACAGAGAACACAGGGAATACAGAGAACACAGAATACAGAGAACACAGGTAATAAAGAGAACACATGGAATACAGAGAACACAGAACACGGTAAATACGAGAACACGGGTAATACAGAGAACACAGGGAATACAGAGAACACAGAATACAGAAAACAGGGAATAAAGAGAACACAAGTAATACAGAGAACACATGGAATACAGAGAACACAGAACACGGGTAATACAGAGAACATCGGTAATACAGAGAACACAGAGAACACAGGTAATACAGGGAACACAGAGAATACAGAGAACACAGATAATACAGAGAACACAGGGAATACAGAGAACGCAGAGAATACAGAGAACACAGGTAATACAGAGAATACAGAGAACACAGGTAATACAGAGAACACAGGGAATACAGAGAACACAGGTAATACAGAGAATACAGAAAACACAGGTAATACAGAGAACACAGGTAATACAGAGAACACAGGTAATACAGAGAATACAGAGAACACAGGTAATACAGAGAACACAGGTAATACAGAGAAAACAGGTAATACAGAGAACACAGGTAACAGAGAACACAGGTAATACAGAGAACACAGGTAACAGAGAGCACAGAATACAGAGAACACAGGGAATACAGAGAACACAGGTAATACAGAGAACACAGGTAACAGAGAACACAGGTAACACAGAGAACATTGGTAACACAGAGAACACAGGGAATGCAGAGAACACAGGGAATACAGAGAACACAGAGAATACATACAGAGAACACAGGGAATACAGAGAACACAGATAATCCAGAGAACTCAGGTAATACAGAGAACACAGGGAATACAGATAACAGGGAATACCGAGAACTCATGTAATACAGAGAACTCAGGTAATACAGAGAATACAAAGCTTAGTAATGAAGGACATTAAGACTGCTCTCTTATTTATGTCAAACTTCAGTGGACAGACTGAGTGAAGTGCTGTTGGCTTCATGCATTGACCGGCCACAGTCCTGCAGACAGAATGGTGAACCGACAGAGGTACAATTCACCTCGAAAACAACAGGTACCTTGTTCTTCTTTAACATACATCGTGATCTTTGTCAAAGTGGACCTATTATGCCTTGATGATGTTTCAGGCTCTACTAGAACAGGTTTTCCTGCTTGAATGTTGATTATTTTCCTCATATTCTCCATTGTTGCGACTCCTCTCTTCCCACTCTGTCAGTAACGCTCTGTTTACTTCCTGTCTCTATGAAGCTCCTCCTTCTGAAAAGCACACTGTGCTCTGATTGGTCGGCTGGAGCAGTGTGTTGTGATTGGTCGAGCGCTTCAAGTGTTTTGGGGAAATGTCCCGCCCCTTACCATAACTGCCAGTTTAACACACTACTGACTAACTCCACCAGGCCCCGGCGAGGAATATTGTGACTAATTCTGCTGCCTTGTTTCAGTTTCTGGACTAAAATTATTAATAATAGTCATTAAACAGTACAGTAGGATGGAAAGCCAGGCCTAACCCGCAAATTATCAGATTGTTTAATCAATAAATAACAATTTTTAATAAAAAAGTAAGTAATAAAATAACTAAGTAATGTAGAATGTCTACAATGCATAAATATAAGTAAATCCACTTTTTGTTTTGTTTATATTGGATTATATGCTCCAATGGTGTGCAAGTAATATATTATCGAAGATATTAAGACTTTTCCATTTCTCATGTTTTTAAATGAAGGAATGATATCAGTTAACGGGACTCATGAAGGAAACGGTCCATCTAACAAGGTGAGGGTTTGATACATTACAGAAAGACTTGAGTGGATATTGCAGTGCATATTGGATTGATTATGGTTTAATGGCTTTCGCAGGACAGGAATGGGAACCAGCTGCAGGACAAGACTTTAAACGAGGTACAGCTTCACAAAGCTCTTAAAGAATAAGGTGTGTGTGAAGATGAGGACAGAGATGACAGTGTTTGTGTTTCAGGAGGTGTGTCAGAGACTGGTGAACCTCAGCACTCAACTACACGCTCTACAGGTCAGACTCACTTCACTCTGAGCTTCAGCTCATCTCAAACACACGCAGGACTTCAGACTCACTCTGAGCTTCAGCTCATCTCAAACACACGCAGGACTTCAGACTCACTCTGAGTTCAGGTCATCTCAAACACACGCAGGACTTCAGACTCACTCTGAGCTTCAGCTCATCTCAAACACACGCAGGACTTCAGACTCACTCTGAGCTTCAGCTCATCTCAAACACACGCACGACTTCAGACTCACTCTGAGCTTCAGCTCATCTCAAACACACGCAGGACTTCAGACTCACTCTGAGCTTCAGCTCGTCTCAAACACACGCAGGACTTCAGACTCACTCTGAGCTTCAGCTCATCTCAAACACACGCAGGACTTCAGACTCACTCTGAGCTTCAGCTCATCTCAAACACACGCAGGACTTCAGACTCACTCTGAGCTTCAGCTCGTCTCAAACACGCAGGACTTCAGACTCACTCTGAGCTTCAGCTCATCTCAAACACACGCAGGACTTCAGACTCACTCTGAGTTCAGGTCATCTCAAACACACGCAGGACTTCAGACTCACTCTGAGTTCAGGTCATCTCAAACACACGCAGGACTTCAGACTCACTCTGAGCTTCAGCTCATCTCAAACACACGCACGACTTCAGACTCACTCTGAGCTTCAGCTCATCTCAAACACACGCAGGACTTCAGACTCACTCTGAGCTTCAGCTCATCTCAAACACACGCAGGACTTCAGACTCACTCTGAGCTTCAGCTCATCTCAAACACACGCAGGACTTCAGACTCACTCTGAGTTCAGCTCATCTCAAACACACGCAGGACTTCAGACTCACTCTGAGCTTCAGCTCATCTCAAACACACGCACGACTTCAGACTCACTCTGAGCTTCAGCTCATCTCAAACACACGCACGACTTCAGACTCTCTCTGAGCTTCAGCTCATCTCAAACACACGCAGGACTTCAGACTCACTCTGAGCTTCAGCTCATCTCAAACACACGCAGGACTTCAGACTCACTCTGAGCTTCAGCTCATCTCAAACACACGCAGGACTTCAGACTCACTCTGAGTTCAGCTCATCTCAAACACACGCAGGACTTCAGACTCACTCTGAGCTTCAGCTCATCTCAAACACACGCAGGACTTCAGACTCACTCTGAGTTCAGCTCAACTCAAACACACGCAGGACTTCAGACTCACTCTGAGCTTCAGCTCATCTCAAACACACGCAGGACTTCAGACTCACTCTGAGCTTCAGCTCATCTCAAACACACGCAGGACTTCAGACTCACTCTGAGCTTCAGCTCATCTCAAACACACGCAGGACTTCAGACTCACTCTGAGCTTCAGCTCATCTCAAACACACGCAGGACTTCAGACTCACTCTGAGCTTCAGCTCATCTCAAACACACGCAGGACTTCAGACTCACTCTGAGCTATAGCTCATCTCAAACACACGCAGGACTTTAGACTCACTCTGAGTTCAGCTCGTCTCAAACACACGCAGGACTTCAGACTCACTCTGAGCTTCAGCTCATCTCAAACACACGCAGGACTTCAGACTCACTCTGAGTTCAGGTCATCTCAAACACACGCAGGACTTCAGACTCACTCTGAGCTTCAGCTCATCTCAAACACACGCAGGACTTCAGACTCACTCTGAGTTCAGCTCGTCTCAAACACACGCAGGACTTTAGACTCACTCTGAGTTCAGCTCATCTCAAACACACGCAGGACTTCAGACTCACTCTGAGTTCAGCTCATCTCAAACACACGCAGGACTATAGACTCACTCTGAGCTTCAGCTCATCTCAAACACACGCAGGACTTCAGACTCACTCTGAGTTCAGCTCGTCTCAAACACACGCAGGACTTCAGACTCACTCTGAGCTTCAGCTCATCTCAAACACACGCAGGACTTCAGACTCACTCTGAGCTTCAGCTCATCTCAAACACACGCAGGACTTCAGACTCACTCTGAGTTCAGCTCATCTCAAACATACGCAGGACTTCAGACTCACTCTGAGTTCAGCTCGTCTCAAACACACGCAGGACTTTAGACTCACTCTGAGCTTCAGCTCATCTCAAACACACGCAGGACTTCAGACTCACTCTGAGCTTCAGCTCGTCTCAAACACACGCAGGACTTCAGACTCTGAGCTTCAGCTCATCTCAAACACACGCAGGACTTTAGACTCACTCTGAGTTCAGCTCATCTCAAACATACGCAGGACTTCAGACTCACTCTGAGTTCAGCTCGTCTCAAACACACGCAGGACTTTAGACTCACTCTGAGCTTCAGCTCATCTCAAACACACGCAGGACTTCAGACTCACTCTGAGCTTCAGCTCATCTCAAACACACGCAGGACTTCAGACTCACTCTGAGCTTCAGCTCATCTCAAACACACGCAGGACTTCAGACTCACTCTGAGCTATAGCTCATCTCAAACACACGCAGGACTTCAGGACTCACTCTGAGCTTCAGCTCGTCTCAAAAACACGCAGGACTTCAGACTCACTCTGAGCTATAGCTCATCTCAAACACACGCAGGACTTTAGACTCACTCTGAGTTCAGCTCGTCTCAAACACACGCAGGACTTCAGACTCACTCTGAGCTTCAGCTCGTCTCAAACACACGCAGGACTTCAGACTCACTCTGAGCTATAGCTCATCTCAAACACACGCAGGACTTCAGACTCACTCTGAGCTTCAGCTCGTCTCAAACACACGCAGGACTTCAGACTCACTCTGAGCTTCAGCTCGTCTCAAAAACACGCAGGACTTCAGACTCACTCTGAGCTATAGCTCATCTCAAACACACGCAGGACTTTAGACTCACTCTGAGTTCAGCTCGTCTCAAACACACGCAGGACTTCAGACTCACTCTGAGCTTCAGCTCGTCTCAAACACACGCAGGACTTCAGACTCACTCTGAGCTATAGCTCATCTCAAACACACGCAGGACTTCAGACTCACTCTGAGCTTCAGCTCGTCTCAAACACACGCAGGACTTCAGACTCACTCTGAGCTTCAGCTCGTCTCAAACACACGCAGGACTTTAGACTCACTCTGAGTTCAGCTCGTCTCAAACACACGCAGGACTTCAGACTCACTCTGAGCTTCAGCTCATCTCAAACACACGCAGGACTTCAGACTCACTCTGAGCTTCAGCTCGTCTCAAACACACGCAGGACTTCAGACTCACTCTGAGCTTCAGCTCGTCTCAAACACACGCAGGACTTCAGACTCACTCTGAGCTTCAGCTCGTCTCAAACACACGCAGGACTTTAGACTCACTCTGAGTTCAGCTCGTCTCAAACACACGCAGGACTTCAGACTCACTCTGAGTTCAGCTCGTCTCAAACACACGCAGGACTTCAGACTCACTCTGAGCTTCAGCTCTTCTCAAACACACGCAGGACTTCAGACTCACTCTGAGTTCAGCTCGTCTCAAACACACGCAGGACTTCAGACTCACTCTGAGTTCAGCTCGTCTCAAACACACGCAGGACTTCAGACTCACTCTGAGCTTCAGCTCATCTCAAACACACGCAGGACTTCAGACTCACTCTGAGCTTCAGCTCATCTCAAACACACGCAGGACTTCAGACTCACTCCTGAGCTTCAGCTCATCTCCAACACACGCACGACTTCAGACTCACTCTGAGTTCAGCTCGTCTCAAACACACGCACGACTTCAGACTCACTCTGAGCTTCAGCTCATCTCAAACACACGCAGGACTTCAGACTCACTCTGAGCTTCAGCTCGTCTCAAACACACGCAGGACTTCAGACTCACTCTGAGCTATAGCTCATCTCAAACACACGCAGGACTTCAGACTCACTCTGAGCTTCAGCTCGTCTCAAAAACACGCAGGACTTCAGACTTCACTCTGAGCTATAGCTCATCTCAAACACACGCAGGACTTTAGACTCACTCTGAGTTCAGCTCGTCTCAAACACACGCAGGACTTCAGACTCACTCTGAGCTTCAGCTCGTCTCAAACACACGCAGGACTTCAGACTCACTCTGAGCTATAGCTCATCTCAAACACACGCAGGACTTCAGACTCACTCTGAGCTTCAGCTCGTCTCAAACACACGCAGGACTTCAGACTCACTCTGAGCTTCAGCTCGTCTCAAAAACACGCAGGACTTCAGACTCACTCTGAGCTATAGCTCATCTCAAACACAAGCAGGACTTTAGACTCACTCTGAGTTCAGCTCGTCTCAAACACACCAGGACTTCAGACTCACTCTGAGCTTCAGCTCGTCTCAAACACACGCAGGACTTCAGACTCACTCTGAGCTATAGCTCATCTCAAACACACGCAGGACTTCAGACTCACTCTGAGCTTCAGCTCGTCTCAAACACACGCAGGACTTCAGACTCACTCTGAGCTTCAGCTCGTCTCAAACACACGCAGGACTTTAGACTCACTCTGAGTTCAGCTCGTCTCAAACACACGCAGGACTTCAGACTCACTCTGAGCTTCAGCTCATCTCAAACACACGCAGGACTTCAGACTCACTCTGAGCTTCAGCTCGTCTCAAACACACGCAGGACTTCAGACTCACTCTGAGCTTCAGCTCGTCTCAAACACACGCAGGACTTCAGACTCACTCTGAGCTTCAGCTCATCTCAAACACACGCAGGACTTCAGACTCACTCTGAGTTCAGCTCATCTCAAACACACGCAGGACTTCAGACTCACTCTGAGTCAGCTCGTCTCAAACACACGCAGGACTTCAGACTCACTCTGAGCTTCAGCTCATCTCAAACACAAGCAGGACTTCAGACTCACTCTGAGTTCAGCTCGTCTCAAACACACGCAGGTCTTCAGACTCACTCTGAGCTTCAGCTCATCTCAAACACACGCAGGACTTCAGACTCACTCTGAGCTTCAGCTCATCTCAAACACACGCAGGACTTCAGACTCACTCTGAGCTTCAGCTCATCTCAAACACACGCAGGTCTTCAGACTCACTCTGAGCTTCAGCTCATCTCAAACACACGCAGGACTTCAGACTCACTCTGAGCTTCAGCTCATCTCAAACACACGCAGGACTTCAGACTCACTCTGAGCTTCAGCTCGTCTCAAACACACGCAGGTCTTCAGACTCACTCTGAGCTTCAGCTCATCTCAAACACACGCAGGACTTCAGACTCACTCTGAGCTTCAGCTCATCTCAAACACACGCAGGACTTCAGACTCACTCTGAGCTTCAGCTCATCTCAAACACACGCAGGACTTCAGACTCACTCTGAGCTTCAGCTCATCTCAAACACACGCAGGACTTCAGACTCACCTCTGAGCTTCAGCTCGTCTCAAACACACGCAGGTCTTCAGACTCACTCTGAGCTTCAGCTCATCTCAAACACACGCAGGACTTCAGACTCACTCTGAGCTTCAGCTCATCTCAAACACACGCAGGACTTCAGACTCACTCTGAGCTTCAGCTCATCTCAAACACACGCAGGACTTCAGACTCACTCTGAGCTTCAGCTCATCTCAAACACACGCAGGTCTTCAGACTCACTCTGAGCTTCAGCTCATCTCAAACACACGCAGGACTTCAGACTCACTCTGAGCTTCAGCTCGTCTCAAACACACGCAGGACTTCAGACTCACTCTGAGCTTCAGCTCATCTCAATGATTAGTAGTCCTTTTAGAAAAATCTAGTAACACTTGAGTCATTACTCTAATCGGTTATCACTACCTTATATTATAAATTATGCATTAATAATATTAATTATGAACCTGTATATAGGTGTTCTCTGGGAGGTATGAAAAATAGTAGTTACTGATCATCTAATAGTGAAATTCCACATTCGACTGAGCTTTTACTTACTAATTAATCAGAGTTTCCTGGTAGTTAATAGTAGTTGCTAGAATGTTTACAGTGTGTTACTCATTTGTTCCTGTGTAGTTATTCATTAATGACAGAAGAGTATTATAAAGTGTTACCCTTTGATGTTATTATGAGAAGCTTAAAAACACATTTAGTTGATCACGAGACGGTGGCGAAGCATCTTTATCAAACACTCTCGTTGTGTGTGTGTGTAGGCCGCGGTGATCCGCCAGGACTCGTTCCTGGAGGTGTACATGCAGAAGGACTCGAGCGTGTCCCATGAGCCTCTGCTGGAGCCTGCCGGGCCCGATCTGACTGAACTACAGCGCAAATACAACCTGCTGCAAGGAGAAGTGATCCGGCTACGGGCCGCCCAGACCGGAGCGGTTCAGCCGCAGACACCGAAGCCGAGGGCCGGCCCAGCTGAGGACGCAGTGGAGCAGCCCGCTGACTCTCCGCGAGCCGACAGCCCCAGAGGTGAGGCGGTCTCCGATCGGTGGCTCTGGGAACATGTAACCTGCCGTCTTGCCTCTGAAGTGGAGATGGAGATGTTCTGTTTCCATCCACAGGTGTTAATGCAGATTTTGGGATATTGCATGTAAAAAAACCTGGATAGAAATGCAAAAATCCAAAAGATGCACATAAAAGCCTTATGCATAGGGTTGAGTATTTGAAAATTGATTCCAATTCTGGATTTGAATACTTGTTATAAAATTAAAATTCCAATTCCTCTTATCGATTCCTTTGTGAGCATTTCAATATGTCTTTAAATCATTCAAGCACGAGAGACTCTGTTCATGTGTATCAGTATACTGGATCTGTGCAGCTCTCAAAGTGGCAGCACTAATATTCCAGCTCTATAATAACTCTAATATTCCTGCTCTATAATAACTCTAATATTCCTGCTCTATAATAACTCTAATATTCTGCTCTATAATAACGCTATTCTATACAATAATATTCCTGCTCTATAATAACACTAATATTCCTGCTCTATAATAACTCTAATATTCCTGCTTTATAAAAACTCTAATATTCCCGCTCT
Source organism: Meda fulgida (assembly GCA_030578275.1). NCBI lineage: Eukaryota > Metazoa > Chordata > Actinopteri > Cypriniformes > Leuciscidae > Meda > Meda fulgida. Next base: position 35,564,301 of record CM060631.1, on the reverse strand, counting down.
ACAATAACTCTAATATTCCTGCTCTATAATAACGCTAATATTCCTGCTCGATAATAACGGCAATATTCCCACTCTATAATAACTGTAATATTCCCGCTCTATAATAACGCTAATATTCCCGCTCTATAATAACGCTAATATTCCCGTATAATAACTAATATTCCTGCTCTATAATAACGCCAATATTCCCACTCTATAATAACGCCAATCTTCCTGCTCTATAATAACGCTAATATTCCCGCTCTATAACTCTAATATTCCCGCTCTATAACACTAATATTCCCGCTCTATAATAACTCTAATATTCCCGCTCTATAATAACACTAATATTCCCGCTCTATAATAACTCTAATATTCCCGCTCTATAATAACTCTCTAATAATCCCGCTGTATAACAACGCTAATATTCCCGCTCTATAATAACGCTAATATTCCCGATCTATAATAACGCTAATATTCCCGCTCTATAATAACACTAATATTCCCGCTCTATAATAACTCTAATATTCCTGCTCTATAATAACACTAATATTCCCGCTCTATAATAACTCTAATATTCCCGCTCTATAACACTAATATTCCCACTAATATTCCCGCTCTATAATAACACTAATATTCCCACTCTATAATAACACTAATATTCCCACTCTATAATAACGCTAATATTCCTGCTCTATAATAACACTAATATTCCCGCTCTATAATAACTCTAATATTCCCGCTCTATAACACTAATATTCCCACTCTATAATAACGCTAATATTCCTGCTCTATAATAACACTAATATTCCCACTCTATAATAACGCTAATATTCCTGCTCTATAATAACACTAATATTCCCGCTCTATAATAACGCTAATATTCCTGCTCTATAATAACACTAATATTCCCGCTCTATAATAACACTAATATTCCCGCTCTATAATAACACTAATATTCCCGCTAATATTCCCGCTCTATAATAACGCTAATATTCCTGCTCTATAATAACACTAATATTCCCGCTCTATAATAACACTAATATTCCCGCTCTATAATAACACTAATATTCCCGCTAATATTCCCACTCTATAATAACACTAATATTCCCACTCTATTAATAACACTAATATTCCCACTCTATAATAACGCTAATATTCCAGCTCTATAATAACGCTAATATTCCCGCTCTATAATAACGCTAATATTCCTGCTCTATAATAACACTAATATTCCCGCTCTATAATAACTCTAATATTCCCGCTCTATAACACTAATATTCCCGCTCTATAATAACGCTAATATTCCCATATAATAACTAATATTCCCACTCTGTAATAACGCCAATATTACTGCTCTATAATAACGCTAATATTCCCGCTCTATAATAACGCTAATATTCCCGCTCTATAATAACGCTAATATTCCCGCTGTATAACGCTAATATTCCCGCTCTATAATAACGCTAATATTCCCGCTCTATAATAACTCTAATATTCGCTCTATAATAACGCTAATATTCCTGCTCTATAATAACGCTAATATTCCTGCTCTATAATAACACTAATATTCCCCGCTCTATAATAACTCTAATATTCCCGCTCTATAACACTAATATTCCCGCTCTATAACACTAATATTCCCGCTCTATAATAACGCTAATATTCCTGCTCTATAATAACGCTAATATTCCCGCTCTATAATAACGCTAATATTCCCGCTCTATAATAACGCTAATATTCCCGCTCTATAATAACGCTAATATTCCCGCTATATAATAACTCTAATATTCGCTCTATAATAACGCTAATATTCCCGCTCTATAATTACACTAATATTCCCGCTCTATAACGCTAATATTCCCGCTCTATAATAACTCCTGATATTCCCGCTCTATAACACTAATATTCCCGCTCTATAATAACTCTAATATTCCTGCTCTATAATTACGCTAATATTCCTGCTCTTATTCCTGCTCTATAATAACGCTAATATTCCTGCTCTATAATAACTCTAATATTCCCGCTCTATAATAACTCTAATATTCCCGCTAATATTCCCGCTCTATAATAACGCTAATATTCCCGCTCTATAATAACGCTAATATTCCTGCTCTATAATAACGATAATATTCCTGCTCTATAATAACGCTAATATTCCTGCTCTATAATATCTCTAATATTCCTGCTCTATAATAACTCTAATATTCCCGCTCTATAATAACTCTAATATTCCTGCTCTATAATAACTCTAATATTCCCGCTCTATAATAACTCTAATATTCCCGCTCTATAATAACGCTAATATTCCTGCTCTATAATAACTCTAATATTCCCGCTCTATAATAACGCTAATATTCCTGCTCTATAATAACTCTAATATTCCCGCTCTATAATAACTCTCATATTCATGCTCTATAATAACTCTAATATTCCTGCTCTATAATATCTCTAATATTCCTGCTCTATAATATCTCTAATATTCCTGCTCTATAATAACTCTAATATTCCCGCTCTATAATAACTCTAATATTCCTGCTCTATAATAACTCTAATATTCCCGCTCTATAATAACGCTAATATTCCTGCTCTATAATAACTATAATATTCCCGCTCTATAATAACGCTAATATTCCTGCTCTATAATAACTCTAATATTCCCGCTCTATAATAACTCTCATATTCATGCTCTATAATAACTATAATATTCCCGCTCTATAATAACGCTATATTCCCGCTCTATAATAACTCTAATATCCTGCTCTTTAATAACTCTAATATTCCCCGCTCTATAATAACGCTATATTCCTGCTCTATAATAACGCTAATATTCCCGCTCTACAATAACTCTAATATTCCCGCTCTATTCCTGCTCTATAATAACGCTAATATTCCCGCTCTATAATACACGCTAATATTTCCCGCTCTATAATAAACACTAATATTCCCGCTCTATAATAACGCTAATATTCCCGCTCTATAATAACTCTAATATTCCCGTTCTATAATAACTCTAATATTCCTGCTCTATAATAACGCTATATTTTCTGCTCTATAATAACTCTAATATTCCCGCTCTATAATAACGCTAATATTCCTGCTCTATAATAACTCTTATATTCCCGTTCTATAATAACTCTAATATTCCTGCTCTATAATAACGCTAATATTCCCGCTCTATAATAACTCTCATATTCCCTACTCTATAATAACTCTAATATTCCTGCTCTTTATGACCTCTAATATTCCCGCTCTATAATAACGCTAATATTCCTGCTCTATAATAACGCTAATATTCCTGCTCTATAATAACTCTAATATTCCCGTTCTATAATAACTCTAATATTCCTGCTCTATAATAACGCTAATATTCCCGCTCTATAATAACTCTCATATTCCTACTCTATAATAACTCTAATATTCCTGCTCTTTAATGACTCTAATATTCCCGCTCTATAATAACTCTAATATTCCTGCTCTATAATAAGTCTAATATTCCTGCTCTATAATAACGCTAATATTCCCGCTCTATAATAACGCTAATATTCCCGCTCTATAATAAGTCTAATATTCCTGCTCTATAATAACGCTAATATTCCCGTTCTATAATAACTCTAATATTCCTGCTCTATAATAACGCTAATATTCCGCTCTATAATAACTCTCATATTCCTGCTCTATAATAACTCTATATTCCTGCTCTTTAATGACTCTAATATTCCCGCTCTATAATAACTCTAATATTCCTGCTCTATAATAACGCTAATATTCCCGCTCTATAATAACGCTAATATTCCCGCTCTACAATAACGCTAATATTCCCGCTCTATAATAAGTCTAATATTCCTGCTCTATAATAACGCTAATATTCCCGCTCTATAATAACGCTAATATTCCCGTTCTATAATAACGCTAATATTCCCGCTCTATAATAAGTCTAATATTCCTGCTCTATAATAACGCTAATATTCCCGCTCTATAATAACGCTAATATTCCCGTCTATAATAACTCTAATATTCCTGCTCTATAATAACGCTAATATTCCTGCTCTATAATAACTCTAATATTCCCGCTCTATAATAACGCTAATATTCCCGTTCTATAATAACGCTAATATTCCCGTTCTATAACTCTAATATTCCCGCTCTACAATAACGCTAATATTCCCGCTCTACAATAACGCTAATAATTCCCGCTCTACAATAACGCTAATATTCCCGCTCTATAATAAGCCTAATATTCCTTTCATAATAACTCTAATATTCCCGTTCTATAACTCTAATATTCCGCTCTACAATAACGCTAATATTCCGCTCTACAATAACGCTAATATTCCCGCTCTATAATAACGCTAATATCCTGCTCTATAATAACACTTATATTCCGTTCTATAATAACTCTAATATTCCTGCTCTATAATAACTCTAATATTCCCGCTCTATAATAACACTAATATTCCTGCTCTATAATAACGCTAATATTCCTGCTCTATAATAACGCTAATATTCCTGCTCTATAATAACTCTAATATTCCTGCTCTATAATAACGCTAATATTCCTGGTCTATAATAACGCTAATATTCCTGCTCTATAATAACTCTAATATTCCTGCTCTATAATAACGCTAATATTCCTGCTCTATAATAACTCTAATATTCCTGCTCTATAATAACACTAATATTCCTGCTCTATAATAACACTAATATTCCCATTCTATAATAACTCTAATATTCCTGCTCTATAATAACGCTAATATTTCTGCTCTATAATAACTCTAATATTCCTGCTCTATAATAACTCTAATATTCCTGCTCTATAATAACGCTAATATTCCTGGTCTATAATAACGCTAATATCCTGCTCTATAATAACTCTAATATTTCTGCTCTATAATAACGCTAATATTCCTGCTCTATAATAACTCTAATATTCCTGGTCTATAATAACGCTAATATTCCTGGTCTATAATAACGCTAATATTCCTGCTCTATAATAACTCTAATATTCCTGCTCTATAATAACACTAATATTCCTGCTCTATAATAACACTAATATTCCCGTTCTATAATAACTCTAATATCCTGCTCTATAATAACGCTAATATTTCTGCTCTATAATAACCCTAATATTCCTGCTCTATAATAACTCTAATATTCCCGCTCTATAATAACGCTAATATTCCTGCTCTATAATAACTCTAATATTCCTGCTCTATAATAACGCTAATATTCCTGGTCTATAATAACGCTAATATTCCTGCTCTATAATAACTCTAATATTTCTGCTCTATAATAACGCTAATATTCCTGCTCTATAATAACTCTAATATTCCTGCTCTATAATAACGCTAATATTCCTGTCTATAATAACGCTAATATTCCTGCTCTATAATAACTCTAATATTCCTGCTCTATAATAACACTAATATTCCTGCTCTATAATAACACTAATATTCCCGTTATAATAACTCTAATATTCCTGCTCTATAATAACGCTAATATTCTGCTCTATAATAACCCTAATATTCCTGCTCTATAATAACTCTAATATTCCCGCTCTATAATAACGCTAATATTCCTGCTCTATAATAACTCTAATATTCCTGCTCTATAATAACTCTAATATTCCTGCTCTATAATAACTCTAATATTCCTGCTCTATAATAACTCTAATATTCCTGCTCTATAATAACTCTAATATTCCTGCTCTATAATAACGCTAATATTCCTGCTCTATAATAACTCTAATATTCCTGCTCTATAATAACGCTAATATTCCTGCTCTATAATAACACTAATATTCCCGCTCTATAATAACGCTAATATTCCTGCTCTATAATAACTCTAATATTCCTGCTCTATAATAACTCTAATATTCCTGCTCTATAATAACTCTAATATTCCTGCTCTATAATAACGCTAATTTCCTGCTCTATAATAACGCTAATATTCCTGCTCTATAATAACTCTAATATTCCTGCTCTATAATAACACTAATATTCCTGCTCTATAATAACGCTAATATTCCTGCTCTATAATAACACTAATATCCTGCTCTATAATATCTCTAATATTCCCGCTCTATAATAACGTTAATATTCCCGCTCTATAATAACTCCAATATAATAACGCTAATATTCCCGCTCTATAATAACGCTAATATTCCCGCTCTACAATAACTCTAATATTCCCGCTCTATAATAACGCTAATATTCCCGCTCTATAATAACGCTAATATTCCGCTCTATAATAACTCTAATATTCCCGCTCTATAAAACGCTAATATTCCCGCTCTACAATAACTCTAATATTCCCGCTCTATAATAATAATAAATAATCACACAACAGAAGACAGAGAACATTCACTCGTTCTTCACTGAATCATTTTTGTAACTACATTTGTAATGCATGTTTTTATTTATAAAGTGCAGCGTCATTTTACATTTAAACACCTGAAAATCGTATCTGTGCTCAGTTGTCTATTTGTTGCGAATGCTAATTTTTTAGTTGTTCTTTTTTTAGTTACTGAGTGTTTATTGTCTTTAATAATGCTTGAAATGTAGATTAGTCAGGCTAGTGGTTCTTCTGTGGTTTATAAACCGCAGGCTAACGCTCCTCGTGTTTATCCTGGTGTTTCTGTTCATGATATTCAGCTACAATTACATGTTTTGCAATAAAACTATACTATATATATATATATATTTTTTTTTTTTTTTATTTTTTTTTTACCTTATTGGAATCAATAAGAATCGGAAGAGTTAAAATTCAGACGATACCCAACCCTATTTATGCACTTCATTTTTTATTCAATTTGAAAACATATATGCATAAACATGGTCCATATAAACCATGGAAAGACATGCACATTGCTCAGCAAAAGCGTCCCGGACGCGGTTAGCAGACGCCTAGTGGTGTGTGGAGGAACTGCAGGCGGGTCCCGAGGGGACGCATTCAGATATGATCAAGGAATACATATCACACACCCTAGTGCTTTTCATTACCGCTGACTATAGCATTATACACTCTTACAATAATTGCATTTTTACAGTTAACACAATTTATTGTTGCAAAGTAACAGCAGCCATGTTTCCATCCACCTATTTTTATGCATTTTTTGGATATTGCATAAAAAATGCTGGCTGGAAATGACAAGATGTGCATAGATTCTAATAATCCGAATAAATAACGTATGCACTCGGATAATTCTCTGATAAGAAGACATGCTCATAAACTATGACGGACACATTCACTGAATAAATCTCTCGATGCACAACAAAACCCTCAGCGTCAGCTGTGATTGGATAACTGGAGTAACCGGTGGACCAATCACATCGCAGCATCTCTAATGTTGGTTTGGTGTTTCTGAAAGGGGAAGTGTGTGATCAGAATGATTGTGTGTAATTCCCTCCAGAAGCGTCTCACACACACGAGTGTGTCCCGAACACCAGCATCCGCACGCAGAGAGAAAATAATTTGAAAAATATCACATTTTTCCGCAAAAGATAAATTCGCAACTTTTGAGAGAAACATCTATCGGGAATTATAAACAAACTTAAGAACAAACAAGTAAAAGTAATTGTAAGTACAGCGCAATAAAGCTGCACTGACTGACCTGTGATGTTTCCTGTGCTCCTGTTTCAGATCTGCAGGATATTCCTGAGGAGAGCGAGTGTGGGACCGAAGCGCACAGTTAACATCGGCTCGCTCACACACACACACACACACACACACACACACAACACCACACACACACACACACACACACACACACACACTCACTCACTCACACACGCACACACACGCACACACACTCACTCATACTCACACTCACTCACACACACACACACACACACACACACACACACACACACACACACACACACACACACACACACACACACACACACACACACACACACACACACACACACACACACACACACACACACACTGCCCCTATCCCTAAACCTGCCCATCACAGGAGACATTCTGTATTTTTACATTTTTAATAAAACACTGCTTAGTATGTTTTTAAAGCCATTTGAAATATGAGGACTCGGGAAATGTCCTCATAAATCACGTTCAAGTTGTAATACCAGTGTAATACCCATGTTATTATACACATTTGTGTCCTCACAAATTACAAAAACAAGAGCACTCACACACACACACTCACACACACACACACTCGCTGTCGAAGCCACGGATATCTGCTATGGAGAGGCTTTATCTTCTCCATCGCTCTGCCAATAATGCTGGACAACCAATAGGAAATGTGCTTCTGGTCACATGGCCAGAGTACACTGGCTGTTACGTAACACTAGGTGGCGCTCAGAAACGAAACCACAGTCAATCCTCCAGGAAGAATCTGATGTTTGAAGTCTTGTATTTAAACTCCTGTAAATACTGTGTTCTGGAGAGAGCCGGACTGTGTTTCTGAGTGTGTTCTCTTCGCTCTGCTCTTCATCATTGAACAGTGTAGAGCAAGCCTTTTTCTAAAGGTGCGACATTTTACAGTGCTATTTAAACGGTTTATGGTGTATTTTCTTTCTTTGATGAAAGGATTTAATGAGTTAGAAATGAAGGAAACTTTACTGACTTTAGAACTTGTTTCCGGTTTAGCTGTTTTATTGTGCATTATTATATGATTGGAAGGATGTGCTGAAAAACGTGATATTATGGTGAAGATTATGAGTTGTAGCACATGAAATGCCCTGGTTATTTGGCAGAAACATGAACAGTTATAAAAACCTGCACGGTTTCCCTCTTATGAAGGGTTATAACGCAGCGCAGGGCTTCTCCTGTGCCGCTGAGAGATAGTCGTGTTTATTGATGACGGAATGTAATGGGAAATGATTGTGCGTTCGTCTCGGGCCACTCTGAGCGACACTAAAGCTTTGTTTAAAATCACTCTGGTGATATTGTCTGTGTTCATGAATGTTTGAGTAGGAAAGCATCCTTTAAACTGCTGATCAATCATTGTTTATAAATATATAGCATTTTTGATCTGTTTTTCATAGTACTGTGTTGAAATATATGGCTGTAATCATGTATTCTGCTTTGCATCTATATAAATGCATTGATAATTGCTTTCCTCCATTTCTTTATCTACACGTCACCATTTACAGCGTCACATGACTCTATCCGCCGTCTCGCCATGGTGGTGTCGTGTCAGCATCTCCGAGAGCTGCGGTCGCTGGCATGGCGCTGCACTAGCAAAGTTATCAGATTACCTAGCTAGTTTTATTTTAGTTGCCATTTAATTCTATTTTAATATTCAGTGTTGTGAGTAGAAAATCGAATCAGCCTCCACCGACTTCTATGATTTATAATTTGCTTCTCGACACTTCGGTGAAACCTGTAAAGAAACAAACCTTAAACAACAACACTTCAAGACCTTTTTCGAGTAGTTTAATGAGGAGAATTGACTCAAATGCCGCTTGTTATGCATTGAAATGTTGCGCATGTTAAAACAAAGAGCATCAAGATACACGGTCCTAGTTTTGACGATTATCCATTTCAAAGTAATGAATAAACAATAATTTGATATGGAATTATCTTCATAGGATCTGGAATAACTTGCATTTACTGCTTTTGTGATTTTTAAATTACAGGATTATTATTTTGGGCAAACTATTCCTTTAAAATTGCTCTCACTTTTTTATGTATTCACTGTATGGGTTTTTTTTACACAGAAAATACAGAATAACAGTAGAATCTAGAGCAGGGGTCGGCGAGTAACTTTGGCCGCGGGCCAGTATTTTCTTTAGCCAGTAGATGGCGGGCGGCTACACGGAGTAGGCCATGGATACACATTAAATACTCTTAATGAACTCTGTTTGCTTATCCGCTCCGTGTATCATTCGTTCAATCATTTCTTCAAATTAAAACCAAAATAAAAAAATGAAAACGACTTGTTTTTCCATTATTTATTTCCTGAACTAAAATGAAAAAAAAAAAAATTGTGTGCTCAGATCAAAAATAGAACAAATGAATTACTGGAGTAGACAAATTTTCATTTTGATTTTTAATTTAACACCTTAGTAGAAACATATCATAGCCTGGTTAAAACCAGACCATTCTCAGTTGTAAGGGAGTTATGGTCTGGCAAAGCGTCATAGACAAATCATTTCCAGAGGGGCGTCACCAACGGACCTGAAACCAATCAGAGCGCTGAAGGAGATGGCGTATGCAGAGAAGCATCTCCGAGTGTTGTTCTTTGCTCGGTTTTTAACAAAAAGGAAACGTTAAAATCGCTTAAAACAAACGCGATGGCTGATTCGAACGGCGTCACCATCTTTGTAATGTAGTCTACAAAATCTGCTTCAAAATCCCAGCGCTGTCGTCATCGTGTAAAGCCGCCCCAACGCTTCTGATTGGTGCCTCGATTTCGATGGATTGGAAATGGGCTTGAATGAGCTCTTTGCCAGACTAACTTTCAGAGCAAATCTAAATTTGCCGGAAGTTGTCTGGGTTTTCCCAGGCTACATATATCAATGAAATTATTTTAAACAGATCAAGTATATTGGTAACAGATTACAGCCATTTTAATAAAGGTGTGAATAGCAATCATGCCTCATTCGCTTACAGTCCGACTTTTGAACTTTATTCCTTTTTTTTATTATTATTTATTCGGGACACACACATACACACCTAGGTTTAAGGAGGTCTGCGTGGGACTGTTTTTCTGTCCCGCTCCCAGAAGGTTATTCAGAAACCGCTTAAAATACACTCTGTGTTCGTCCGCTTCATTTCCCGACCGGACGGGTTCGCAACATCTACATCTCGTTTCCAGAATCTCACATTAAAATGTATCTAACGGAAAGAGAAAGATTAAGTAGCCTATAAAAATTATAAATGCTACACAAAAATTGTATTTGTGTCAATATAAAATATTAATTTAACATTGTAGCCTAGGCCTAAGGCAGAGAAAAACTAGAAATAACAAATTGAATAGGAAAAGCCTATCACTCAAATTTCTAAGCAACATAAACTAAACCATATTGCCCTACTGACAAATGAAGTAGGCAATTTTCTGCCAAACTATTTCAAAAATCCTTGCAAAAGAAGACAGTTGTTGACTGACAGTGGTTTCAGTGAACAGCTCCTCAGAGCTACAGGTGTACTGTGGTCAGAGTGAAGTGCGGATACGCTGTCCAGAGATGTCGGGAGTGGGCTATTGTCAGTCGCTGCCGTCTTCATACTTTATACTTTAATCCCGCGCCGCATGATTCCTTATGGGCGTTTCACACAGTATGCGGCGGTGAAATCGCCGCGCGGCTACGGTTTTTCTCAAGTAATGGAAGAGTTTTGTGCAGCATTTAGTGCAAATATTTTTTTATCAGGTAATAAAAAAAAAAAAAGGCTGATAAAAAAAAAAAAAAAAAAAAAAAAAAAAAAACGGACTTCCAAAATAATCCGGCGGGCCAGAAAATATTGCTTGCGGGCCAAAACTGTTGCCGACCCTGATCTAGAGGATGATTTACAGCAGTTTTCTGATAAAATATCTGAACAGAACTAAATATTGTGGGTGTGAAAGAACAGTGTGAGGAATCTTCCCTTTATATTAATCGATAAACTCATAATTGGCCTTTTATCGTGGCAGCCTAAGGCACACCCGTGCAGTAATCCCGCTGTGTGATCAGCATCTTGATACGCCACACCTGTGAGGGGGTGATGATCTCGGCACAGGAGAAGTGCTCACTAACACAGATCTAGACAGATCTGTGAACAATGTTAGAGCAAAATAGGCCTTTTCTGCACATAGAAAAAGTCTTAGATCTTTGAGTTCAGCTCATGAAAAATGGGGGCAAAAACAAAAGTGTTGCGTTTATAATTTTGTTCAGTGTATGTCCCTGACTCTGCTCTGGAACGCCAGTAAAGTGAGCAGATGCTGAGGAGAAGTGTTGATCGTGGTCATATAAAGGAGGAGAAGTGTTGATCGTGGTCAGATGCTGAGGTTCACGGATGCGGTTCACGGATGCTGAGGTTAACGGATGCTGAGGTTCACGGATGCTGAGGTTCACGGATGCTGAGGTTCACGGATGCTGAGGTTCACGGATGCTGAGGTTCACGGATGCGGTTCACGGATGCGGTTCACGGATGCGGTTCACGGATGCGGTTCACGGATGCTGAGGTTCACGGATGCGGTTCACGGATGCGGTTCACGGATGCGGTTCACGGATGCGGTTCACGTTCGAGTGAGCGCCGACAGAAGCTCCTCCAGCTGTTTCTCCAGAAGCTCGTGGTCTCCGTCGTTCTGGAGGATCCAGTCAAACTCCAGTCCCGTCCAGACCGCACTCGGACTCGGCGTCGTCCACACCTGAGCAGGAGTACAGCAGCGTCAGGTGCTCTTCAGGGCTCTCATTTATTCATCATTTATAATACGTGCACCCCAAAGCCAAAAATGGTGAACGGCAAAAAATATTCAGACTTATAAAAGCGTGCGTACGCCAGAACCTGCAGAATCCCCTTTATAACCCCAGGCAGAGGAAGATTGTGCACATGCGTCTCCACCCCGAAATATCCAGATATGAGCTTACAGCGCCTTGTTTACTATATCCTCATCTGCATATCATTAGCATATTCATATTCATCCACGTGATTCTACGTTTAACGGAACAAGACATTATGAAAATAAGAGATGTGCGTCACATTACATTGCTAAAAATCATTTAGTAGCCGATCCTTGAAAAGCAATAAATCAAATGGTATAAAATACATTTAAGAGAAAGTTTTTCTCAACTACCTGTGGTGAACCTCCAGCCCCGCTGTGATCTGGTGTGTGTGTGTTGTACCTGTGGTGAACCTCCAGCCCCGCTGTGATCTGGTGTGTGTGTGGTGTGTTGTACCTGTGGTGAACCTACAGCCCCGCTGTGATCTGTGTGTGTGTGTGTGTGTGTGTTGTACCTGTGGTGAACCTCCAGCCCCGCTGTGATCTGTGTGTGTGTGTGTTGTACCTGTGGTGAACCTACTGCCCCGCTGTGATCTGGTGTGTGTGTGTGTGTGTGTGTGTGTGTTGTACCTGTGGTGAACCTCCAGCCCCGCTGTGATCTGGTGTGCTCTGACGCCTCTACACGCACACACACACATCGATCGGGAAACTCTTGCCGGAACCACTGTACATCCGAGCTCCTCCTGCAGTCGCTGACGATCTGAGGAAGAGTGCGTGTTACTGAGGTCACATGACGACAGGAGAGCGTGTTACTGAGGTCACATGACGACAGGAGAGCGTGTTACTGAGGTCACATGACGACAGGAGAGCGTGTTACTGAGGTCACATGACGACAGGAGAGCGTGTGTTACTGAGGTCACATGACGACAGGAGAGCGTGTTACTGAGGTCACGTGACGACAGAGAGCGTGTTACTGAGGTCACGTGACGACAGGAGAGCTTGTTACTGAGGTCACGTGACGACAGGAGAGCGTGTTACTGAGGTCACGTGACGACAGGAGAGCGTGTGTTACTGAGGTCACGTGACGACAGGAGAGCGTGTGTTACTGAGGTCACATGACGACCGGAGAGCGTGTGTTACTGAGGTCACATGACGACAGGAGAGCGTGTGTTACTGAGGTCACATGACGACAAGAGAGCGTGTGTTACTGAGGTCACATGACGACAAGAGAGCGTGTGTTACTGAGGTCACATGACGACAGGAGAGCGTGTTTACTGAGGTAACATGACGACAGGAGTGCGTGTGTTACTGAGGCCACATGACGACAGGAGAGCGTGTGTTACTGAGGTCACATGACGACAGGAGAGCGTGTGTTACTGAGGTCACATGACGACAGGAGAGCGTGTGTTACTGAGGTCACATGACGACAGGAGAGCGTGTGTTACTGAGGTCACATGACGACAGGAGAGCGTGTGTTACTGAGGTCACATGACGACAGGAGAGCGTGTGTTACTGAGGTCACATGACGACAGGAGAGCGTGTTACTGAGGTCACATGACGACAGGAGTGCGTGTGTTACTGAGGTCACATGACGACAGGAGAGCGTGTGTTACTGAGGTCACATGACGACAGGAGAGCGTGTGTTACTGAGGTCACATGACGACAGGAGAGCGTGTGTTACTGAGGTCACATGACGACAGGAGTGCGTGTGTTACTGAGGCCACATGACGACAGGAGAGCGTGTGTTACTGAGGTCACATGACGACAGGAGAGCGTGTGTTACTGTGTTACTGAGGTCACATGACGACAGGAGAGCGTGTGTTACTGAGGTCACATGACGACAGGAGAGCGTGTTACTGAGGGCACATGACGACAGGAGAGCGTGTTACTGAGGTCACGTGACGACAGGAGAGCGTGTTACTGAGGTCACGTGACGACAGGAGAGCGTGTTACTGAGGTCACGTGACGACAGGAGAGCGTGTGTTACTGAGGTCACGTGACGACAGGAGAGCGTGTGTTACTGAGGTCACATGACGAGAGAGCGTGTGTTACTGAGGTCACATGACGACAGGAGTGCGTGTGTTACTGAGGTCACATGACGACAGGAGAGCGTGTGTTACTGAGGTCACATGACGAAAGGAGAGCGTGTGTTACTGAGGTCACATGACGGCAGGAGAGCGTGTGTTACTGAGGTCACATGACGACAGGAGAGCGTGTGTTACTGAGGTCACATGACGACAGGAGAGCGTGTGTTACTGAGGTCACATGACGACAGGAGTGCGTGTGTTACTGAGGCCACATGACGACAGGAGAGCGTGTGTTACTGAGGTCACATGACGACAGGAGAGCGTGTGTTACTGAGGTCACATGACGACAGGAGAGCGTGTGTTACTGAGGTCACATGACGACAGGAGAGCGTGTTACTGAGGTCACATGACGGCAGGAAGCGTGTGTTACTGAGGTCACATGACGGCAGGAGAGCGTGTGTTACTGAGGTCACATGACGACAGGAGAGCGTGTGGTTACTGAGGTCACATGACGACAGGAGAGCGTGTGTTACTGAGGTCACATGACGACAGGAGAGCGTGTGTTACTGAGGTCACATGACGACAGGAGAGCGTGTGTTACTGAGGTCACATGACGACAGGAGAGCGTGTGTTACTGAGGTCACATGACGACAGGAAGCGTGTGTTACTGAGGTCACATGACGACAGGAGAGCGTGTTACTGAGGTCACATGACGACAGGAGAGCGTGTGTTACTGAGGTCACATGACGACAGGAGAGCGTGTGTTACTGAGGTCACATGACGACAGGAGAGCGTGTTACTGAGGTCACATGACGACAGGGAGCGTGTGTTACTGAGGTCACATGACGACAGGAGAGCGTGTGTTACTGAGGTCACATGACGACAGGAGAGCGTGTGTTACTGAGGTCACATGACGACAGCAGAGCGTGTGTTACTGAGGTCACATGACGACAGGAGAGCGTGTGTTACTGAGGTCACATGACGACAGGAGAGCGTGTGTTACTGAGGTCACATGACGACAGGAGAGCGTGTTACTGAGGTCACATGACGACAGGAGAGCGTGTGTTACTGAGGTCACATGACGACAGAGTGCGTGTGTTACTGAGGTCACATGACGACAGGAGAGCGTGTGTTACTGAGGTCACGTGACGACAGGAGTGCGTGTGTTACTGAGGCCACGTGACGACAGGAGAGCGTGTTACTGAGGTCACATGACGACAGGAGAGCGTGTGTTACTGAGGTAACATGATGACAGGAGAGCGTTGTTACTGAGGTCACATGACGAAAGGAGAGCGTGTGTTACTGAGGTCACATGACAACAGGAGAGCGTGTTACTGAGGTCACATGACGACAGGAGAGCGCGTGTTACTGAGGTCACATGACGGCAGGAGAGCGCGTGTTACTGAGGTCACATGACGACAGAGAGTGCGTGTGTTACTGAGGCCACATGACGACAGGAGAGCGTGTGTTACTGAGGTCACATGACGACAGGAGAGCGTGTGTTACTGTGTTACTGAGGTCACATGATGACAGGAGAGCGTGTGTTACTGAGGTCACATGACGACAGGAGAGCGTGTTACTGAGGTCACATGACGACAGGAGAGCGTGTTACTGAGGTCACGTGACGACAGGAGAGCGTGTTACTGAGGTCACGTGACGACAGGAGAGCGTGTTACTGAGGTCACATGACGACAGGAGAGCGTGTGTTACTGAGGTCACATGACGACAGGAGAGCGTGTGTTACTGAGGTCACATGACGACCGGAGAGCGTGTGTTACTGAGGTCACATGACGACAGAGAGCGTGTGTTACTGAGGTCACATGACGACAGGAGAGCGTGAGAGCGTGTGTTACTGAGGTCACATGACGACAGGAGAGCGTGTGTTACTGAGGTCACATGACGACAGGAGAGCGTGTGTTACTGAGGTCACATGACGACAGAGAGCGTGTGTTACTGAGGTCACATGACGACAGGAGAGCGTGTGTTACTGAGGTCACATGACGACAGGAGTGCGTGTGTTACTGAGGTCACATGACGACAGGAGAGCGTGTGTTACTGAGGTCACATGACGAAAGGAGAGCGTGTGTTACTGAGGTCACATGACGGCAGGAGAGCGTGTGTTACTGAGGTCACATGACGACAGGAGAGCGTGTGTTACTGAGGTCACATGACGACAGGAGAGCGTGTGTTACTGAGGTCACATGACGACAGGAGAGCGTGTGTTACTGAGGTCACATGACGACAGGAGTGCGTGTGTTACTGAGGCCACATGACGACAGGAGAGCGTGTGTTACTGAGGTCACATGACGACAGGAGAGCGTGTGTTACTGAGGTCACATGACGACAGGAGAGCGTGTTACTGAGGTCACATGACGACAGGAGAGCGTGTGTTACTGGGGTCACATGACGGCAGGAGAGCGTGTGTTACTGAGGTCACATGACGACAGGAGAGCGTGTGTTACTGAGGTCACATGACGACAGGAGAGCGTGTGTTACTGAGGTCACATGACGACAGGAGCGTGTGTTACTGAGGTCCACATGACGACAGGAGAGCGTGTGTTACTGAGGTCACATGACGACAGGAGAGCGTGTTACTGAGGTCACATGACGACAGGAGAGCGTGTGTTACTGAGGTCACATGACGACAGGAGAGCGTGTGTTACTGAGGTCACATGACGACAGGAGAGCGTGTGTTACTGAGGTCACATGACGACAGGAGAGCGTGTGTTACTGAGGTCACATGACGACAGGAGAGCGTGTGTTACTGAGGTCACATGACGACAGGAGAGCGTGTGTTACTGAGGTCACATGACGACAGGAGAGCGTGTGTTACTGAGGTCACATGACGACAGGAGAGCGTGTGTTACTGAGGTCACATGACGACAGGAGAGCGTGTTACTGAGGTCACATGACGACAGGAGAGTGTGTTTACTGAGGTCACATGACAACAGGAGAGCGTGTGTTACTGAGGTCACATGACGACAGGAGAGCGTGTGTTACTGAGGTCACATGACGACAGCAGAGCGTGTGTTACTGAGGTCACATGACGACAGGAGAGCGTGTGTTACTGAGGTCACATGACGACAGAGAGCGTGTGTTACTGAGGTCACATGACGACAGGAGAGCGTGTTACTGAGGTCACATGACGACAGGAGAGCGTGTGTTACTGAGGTCACATGACGACAGGAGTGCGTGTGTTACTGAGGTCACATGACGACAGGAGAGCGTGTGTTACTGAGGTCACATGACGACAGGAGTGCGTGTGTTACTGAGGCCACGTGACGACAGGAGAGCGTGTGTTACTGAGGTCACATGACGACAGGAGAGCGTGTGTACTGAGGTCACATGACGACAGGAGAGCGTGTGTTACTGAGGTCACGTGACGACAGGAGAGCGTGTGTTACTGAGGTAACATGATGACAGGAGAGCGTGTGTTACTGAGGTCACATGACGAAAGGAGAGCGTGTGTTACTGAGGTCACATGACAACAGGAGAGCGTGTTACTGAGGTCACATGACGACAGGAGAGCGTGTGTTACTGAGGTCACATGACGGCAGGAGAGCGCGTGTTACTGAGGTCACATGACGACAGGAGAGCGTTGTTACTGAGGTCACATGACGACACATGACGACAGGAGAGCGCGTGTTACTGAGGTCACATGACGACAGGAGAGCGTGTTACTGAGGTCACATGACACAGGAGCGTGTGTTACTGAGGTCACATGACGACAGGAGAGCGTGTGTTACTGAGGTCACATGACGACAGGAGAGCGTGTGTTACTGAGGCCACATGACGACAGGAGAGCGTGTTACTGAGGTCATATGACGACAGAGAGCGTGTTACTGAGGTCACATGACGACAGGAGAGCGTGTGTTACTGAGGTCACATGACGGCAGGAGAGCGTGTGTTACTGAGGCCACATGACGCAGGTGAGCGTGTGTTTACTGAGGTCACATGACGACAGGAGAGCGTGTTACTGAGGGCACATGACGACAGGAGAGCGTGTTACTGAGGTCACATGACGACAGGAGAGCGTGTGTTACTGAGGTCACATGACGACAGAGTGCGTGTGTTACTGAGGTCACATGACGACAGGAAGCGTGTGTTACTGAGGTCACATGACGACAGGAGTGCGTGTGTTACTGAGGCCACGTGACGACAGGAGAGCGTGTGTTACTGAGGTCACATGACGACAGGAGAGCGTGTGTTACTGAGGTCACATGACGACAGGAGAGCGTGTGTACTGAGGTCACGTGACGACAGGAGAGCGTGTGTTACTGAGGTAACATGATGACAGGAGAGCGTGTGTTACTGAGGTCACATGACGAAAGGAGAGCGTGTTTACTGAGTCACATGACAACAGGAGAGCGTGTTACTGAGGTCACATGACGACAGGAGAGCGTGTTTACTGAGGTCACATGACGGCAGGAGAGCGCGTGTTACTGAGGTCACATGACGACAGGAGAGCGTTTGTTACTGAGGTCACATGAGGTCACATGACGACTGGAGAGCGCGTGTTACTGAGGTCACATGACGACAGGAGAGCGTGTTACTGAGGTCACATGACGACAGGAGAGCGTGTGTTACTGAGGTCACATGACGACAGGAGAGCGTGTGTTACTGAGGTCACATGACGACAGAGAGCGTGTGTTACTGAGGCCACATGACGACAGGAGAGCGTGTTACTGAGGTCATATGACGACAGGAGAGCGTGTAACTGAGGTCACATGACGACAGGAGAGCTGTGTTACTGAGGTCACATGACGGCAGGAGAGCGTGTGTTACTGAGGCCACATGACGACAGGTGAGCGTGTGTTACTGAGGTCACATGACGACAGGAGAGCGTGTTACTGAGGGCACATGACGACAGGAGAGCGTGTTACTGAGGTCACATGACGACAGGAGAGCGTGTGTTACTGAGGTCACATGACGACAGGAGTGCGTGTGTTACTGAGGCCACATGACGACAGGAAGCGTGTGTTACTGAGGTCACATGACGACAGGAGAGCGTCTTACTGAGGGCACATGACGACAGGAGAGCGTGTTTACTGAGGTCACGTGACGACAGGAGAGCGTGTGTTACTGAGGTCACATGACGACAGGGAGCGTGTGTTACTGAGGTCACATGACGACAGGAGAGCGTGAGTTACTGTGAGCATGTGAATAAATAATGAAACCAGGCTCAGTTCTCGAACTGATTCTGATCCTGTACCCAGACGGGGCGCTCGGCGTGTTGGACGCCAGCCGGCAGAAGAAGCCTAGAGTCCTGCTGTCTCCTCATCTCTCCCCAGCGGATCATCTCGACCCGATGCTCTCCTTATACCTCTCCCCACGGTAGCATTCGCGGGTCCCGATGCTCTCCTTATACTGGCCACAGCCCAGCAGCTCCTCGTAGTCCAGATCATGATCCTGAACAACACAGCCCACAATCATGATCCTTCCTGAACATCACACACCCCAGTCAGAGTGTGTTTACACATTAAACTGAAATTAAAATCAGCGCTGCACCATTCTGGATAAACTGCAAATCATGATTTTTTTTTAGTGGATGAACTTTTGTGATAATATG
Organism: Meda fulgida; assembly: GCA_030578275.1. Taxonomy (NCBI): domain Eukaryota; kingdom Metazoa; phylum Chordata; class Actinopteri; order Cypriniformes; family Leuciscidae; genus Meda; species Meda fulgida. The sequence continues at coordinate 35,544,332 of CM060631.1, read as the reverse complement.
AATTATAGTTAGACAGAAATAATGATGCTGTGCAGTTGAAAAGACGTTTGTGAAGCTGTTTCAGCTGTCAATCATCATATTAGAGTGATTTCTGAAGGATCATGTGACACTGAAGACTGGAGTAATGATGCTGAAGCTTTGATCTCAGGAATAAATTACACTTTACTAGATATTCACATAACAGCAGAATTTACACTGCAATAATATTTCACAGTTTTTACTGCATTTCTGATCACATTTTGAAGATTTTATTCTTCAATATAATTACTGGACTACGGATTAACTAGTGTTTTCCTGTATGCCCTCTAATCATTTACATGAATTATGGGAGTGATATAATACAGGAGTAAATTCTGTCAAACAGATTGAGGAAACAACAAGAGGTCAGAGGTCATTTACATCAAATGACAGGGACATTACAGCTTTAAAGAAGAAGCGACAGATCCTTCCTTCTGTATTGTGCTGTACATATACCTTTAAGAAAACGAATGTAAGGCGGGGCTTGGTTCTGTGCACTGGTAGCTGATTGGATGTGGGCGTGGCTCTCAACCGTGTATGCAGATGAGCGTGCGCATAAATGCCTGATTTATCGAATATTATACAAAACAATTCACATATGCAAACTTTTTTCAAGTTAAAAATATGTAGCCTAAAGGTTATAAATCAGAGTGTTATCACACAAGTCAGGCTATACAGGGTTAAAGAGTGTAGTATACCTGTGCATACTGCTGTTTGAGTGGCGCAGACAGTCTGAGTATACAGCACATCTCTGCAGTCAGCCTGCGATCACAACATCAGCATCAGCGTTCATGCAGAACTCACCTGTGCGCGCGACACCACTGCTCACCTTTGCGCGCGACACTACAGCTCACCTGTGCTGAATCAACTCTGCCACATAATCCTTCCCTGACTTCCGCTTCCCACTGAACAACAGGATAATCCTCGGCTGTGAGTGTGTCATAGCTGTGGTCGCGTGTAATGTGTTCTTCTCACTCATGAACACATGTTCAGTGTGAGGGACGACTTCATCTAGACTTTACCGTAATGAGCCAAGATGACGCAGCCACCAAAACGCATAAACACGATTTGATGCTGCTATTTTAGTTTTTCTCACTCAGTTATGTTTAATAATTTATTTTTATTGTGTTTTTTAAGACATCAGTGCAGTTTTTCTTTCACTGAAGGAAGTAGTTAATGTAGCTGTGTGATGTAACATCAGGGGTCGTAATGTTAGGTGTAATTACGGCAATCGCGCGAGTGTCACGCCATCAGCTCACGGAGTATGTGCTTAATATTCACATCCTTTTAACGCGAACTTATTTTAATATTACTTAAATGGCACCAGATTTTCTTTAATAAAACAATATTCTTAAATTACTCGCGTATTTTTTTTACTCCTTTTTTCCCCTGACATCACTGACCCGGAAGTGAAACCACACAGGCGGGTCTCTGGATTTTGTTTATTTTCATTCTCCGAACAAAGGTGCCAAACTATTTACCTGCATGTGTGCTAACACTCGGACTAACTGGGTCTAATACATATACTATTTCCTTCTAATATCTATTTATTATTGAGTGTTTGGTTTGATTTCATTTTATCGTCATATAGAGTTTTTCCTCACTTTGAAAGACGACCAGCTCATCTGATACATGTTTTATCTTGTGCTTTAAATACTGAATGTCTGATTTTACACGCATAATAACGTAAATATCTTGATGAGTGCGTTCTTTTTGTTTCCCGTGACCCGGAAGTGTTGGCCCTGTCGCAGTGTTGGCCACTTCTCCTCGGGTGTTTGTTTACCTGTGAGATTCTGGGTTCTGGACTGGTGTGATGAACGGAAGCGCGAACACGCCTCTGGATAAAGAGGAGCACGTGCTGAAGCTCGGGGACAGTTTCGAGAAGAGACCCAAATCATCCTTCCACACCATCAGATGTGAGTAACACACACACGCATCTAATCTCAAGATAGTGTTGAGCAGAAGCAGCTGAATAATAAACATCCAGCGCGTGGATGTGACGTGACGTCATTGACAGCGGGAAAATCAGACTGGTTTAATTTTGACGCGATATTAACAGACAACCGAAAAAGCTGACGTAATCTGCGCGTGTTTTATTATTTTTGCCCTGATTAATTGCCAAATTATAAAAAAAAAAATTGGTAACACTTTGTTTAACATTAGTTAAAGTCGCATGAAAGTGCGAACAAGAACAAATGTGGGCGGGGCTTGATTGTGTCAGTGTGGAGTTGATTGGATGGTGGTGGTTTGCTATTGGCTGATCTCATGTGAGTGACAGGTTCTAGCCCCGCCCCCGCCCTCGTCATCAGAGAAGAGAAGCTGCAAGAGGAACTTATTCTGATTCAAGATTATTAACACAATAATGATGATGTGCGGATAAATCTTTTAGAATAAACACTGGTCTTCCATAATACAACAAAAATTGTCCATTTTGATTTCATGACGACTTTAATGAATTAGCTATATTTGTTAAAATACAGCTGTTCATTGCTTGTTCATGTTATCTCAAGAGTCAAGACCCTATTATGCTATTTTAAAGGCTCCTTTTGTTTTGGAGTCTCCTACAATAGCTGTACTTGTATCAAAAGTAAAAAAGCAAATCTTACTCCATCCTTCATCGATACTCAAAGTAGTGAGAACGACAGACAATCTGCGTTAATAGACACGGTGTTGGGTAATAGTGGCCCACAGCTGATAAGCAGAAGTGTTTCAGTAAGGCAATAATAACGTGAGTTTATGCAGGAAACTTACACAATATAAAACACAAAATTAAGCAATTAAGCACCCGGTAGAAAATGTGTACATCGATACTTCGTCATACTTACAGGTTTGATTCTGAGTTGTTCGTGGGCAGACAATAACTTTATTCATCGTGCACTTTCATCTTTACACACTTAACATTCACACACGCTATATTACACGCTATATTGGGGCACTTTAATGTTAAAAAATACAACTTTTGATTTTAAGAATTTATTAATAATCACAGAAACTAACATTAGCTGAGATTAATAAATGCTTTAGAAGTATTTTTCATGTTAACAAAGATAGTTTATCAATCTCATGACAAATATTATACTCATACTATAGTATTAAGATTCATTCATCAATTGATTAAATTGTTATATATAACATCAAAAAAACAACACAGATACATTTAATAAGGTAATTATAAAAATTGCCCCTTAAAGGGATAGTTCACCCACTCATGTAAACTCTGTCAGTAATTACTCTCCTCATGTGTTCAGCCCTGTAAGACTGTCCTTCATCTTCAGAACACAAATGAAGATATTTGTGATTAAATCTGAGCGCTGGATCACTCATAGGGTTCTGTGGGACTGAAACTTGCCGGCCCAGAAATGTTATTAAAGACACCGTTAAAATAGTCTGAGAGACTACAGTGGCTCAATCTTAAGTTCATCAAGCGACGAGAATACTTAGTGTGCGCAAAAACTAAAAAATATCGACTTTATTCAACTCTTCATTTCCTTCAGTGTGGGTCTGAGTGAGTCACTAGTGTAAAAGCAGCGCGAGGACGGAGAAGATGACGCTCTTCTTCTACTTCTTCTTGGACGTCATCTTCTCAGTTCAGGCATCCAGCCTGACTAATGCACATGTAGAGTCTTCCGTTGTGTGATTATAGAGTTATTATAGAGCGGGAATATAATATTAGAGCTATTATAGAGCGGGAATATAATATTAGAGCTATTATAGAGCGGGAATATAATATTAGAGCTATTATAGAGCGGGAATATAATATTAGAGCTATTATAGAGCGGGAATATTAGAGTTGCAGGAATATTAGCGTTATTATAGAGCGGGAATATTAGAGTTATTATAGAGCAGGAATATTAGAGTTATTATAGAGCGGGAATATTAGCGTTATTATAGAGCAGGAATATTAGAGTTATTATAGAGCGGGAATATTAGAGTTGCAGGAATATTAGCGTTATTATAGAGCGGGAATATTAGAGTTATTATAGAGCAGGAATATTAGAGTTATTATAGAGCGGGAATATTAGAGTTGCAGGAATATTAGCGTTATTATAGAGCGGGAATATTAGAGTTATTATAGAGCAGGAATATTAGAGTTATTATAGAGCGGGAATATTAGTGTTATTATAGAGCAGGAATATTAGCGTTATTATAGAGGAGGAATATTAGAGTTATTATAGAGCGGGAATATTAGTGTTATTATAGAGCAGGAATATTAGAGTTATTATAGAGCGGGAATATTAGTGTTATTATAGAGCAGGAATATTAGAGTTATTATAGAGCGGGAATATTAGCGTTATTATAGAGCAGGAATATTAGTGTTATTATAGAGGAGGAATATTAGAGTTATTATAGAGCGGGAATATTAGTGTTATTATAGAGCAGGAATATTAGCGTTATTATAGAGGAGGAATATTAGAGTTATTATAGAGCAGGAATATTAGAGTTATTATAGAGCGGGAATATTAGAGTTATTATAGAGCAGGAATATTAGAGTTATTATAGAGCGGGAATATTAGAGTTATTATAGAGCAGGAATATTAGCGTTATTATAATATTAGAGCTGTCACTTTAAGAGCTGCACAGATCCAGTACACTGATACACATGTTCAGCACAGAAAACAGTGCATGGTTAAAGCCATGTTGAAATGCTCACAAAGGAATCAAAAAGTATCCAATTCCAGAATTGGAGTAGAATTTGGATTCCCAACCTGACTGTAACACGCGGCCTGCTCTGTCTGGCGTCCTCAGATGACTTCAAGCCGGCGTCGATCGACACGTCCTGTGAAGGAGAGCTGCAGGTGGGCAAGGGCGAGGAGGTGACCATCACACTCCCACACATCCCGGTAAGAGTGTGTGTGTGTGTGTGTGTGTGTGTGTGTGTGTGTGTGTGTGTGTGTGTGTGTGTGTGTGTGTGTGTGTGTGTGTGTGTGTGTGTGTGTGTGTGTGTGTGTGTGTATGTGTGTGCTCACTCACTCTCGTCCGCAGGGGTCCACGCCGCCCATGACCGTCTTCAAGGGCAACAAGAGGCCGTATCAGAAGGACTGCGTGCTCATCATCAACCACGACACGGGCGAGTTCATGCTGGAGAAGCTCAGCAGCAGCATACAGGTCAAGAAGACCAGGTGAGCATGAGCCAGGACGCTCCATGCGGTGAGTTTATTGAAGACACGGGACTGTGACGCGTAGCAGACGCGCGCCACTCTCTCTTAATGACTGAAGCAGAGTAATTAGGCTGCTGTCACTTTAAGAGGGGCACGGATCCAGTATACAGATGCACTCTTTCTTAGTGTTTTCATTCACTATAACCGACCATTTTGGTCAAAGGGTCATCAGATGCATATTTTCCACAAGTTGGTGTGATTCTTTAGGGTCTTCATGTAAAGTTTGTAACATACTTTAGTTAAAATTCCTCAATGGTTGTGTAAAACAACACTCTTACCTCCTCAAGAGCAGCTCTGCCCACAGCGACCCGTTTCAGTGCATGTCAAGACACTTAAAGTGATGCTTCGGTGGACCGTATACAACTGGCAGAAATATGCTAATACGGGAAATATGCTAATACAGGACAGTCCGTCAGTGGTCGTGGGCGGAGCATGAGAAATATGACATCATATTGCTTAGAAAATCCAAACGGCTTGATTATTGAGAGTGTTTCGGCTTTTTGAGGATAAAAAAAAAAGGAGTGAATGGATTTTTTCATCATATGGCGGTTGTCCACACACTGCAAAGACCATATAAAAGTGAATTTTAATATTAAAATCGTGATTATTTAACAAGATTATTGGTGGGTGATATGATAAAAGTCATTTTTCATTATATGAGTAATTCTAAGTATCAGTGAAATTTCACAATTATCGATACTTCAGCAAAAACTAATACTAGGTCAACTAACGCAACAAAAAAGTCCTATTACTGTTACATAAGATTAAACAGGCAGCAGCAATACTATACCAACAAACAAACTAATACACACTGATTTTCTGCTTAAAACTGCAGTGAACCAAAGACAGTCTCAAAAACACGGTGTGAAATCGCTGGTGTTTCGGACGTCACAAAAGACCTTGTAACCAATCAGATCAACGTGTGATCGTCAACCAGTGGATCTCTGAGTGAGGGAGTGAGTGAGTGGAGGCGGGGCTCATTTGCATATTCATAGAGCCGTGCATACTAAATGAGGCAAGTGTGTCGAGTTACATTCAAGATATTGTAAGGCCAATATCTTAGAGAGTGGGGTGGCGGATATACAGCCAATATTTATATATATATATATATATATATATATATATATATATATATATATATATATACTTTATATTTATTTTAATCAATATTTAATAAATTAGAAATATACTAGAAAACAAATCCTTAAAATAAACATGCTAATACTTTAGATGGCAACTTCTTGAATCTGCAATCCTATCACAGTATTTTTCACAAATAAAGTAATTGTTTAAAAATATGTGACTAAAAAGGAAGTACTCAGTAATCCAGTCATTTTGTGCGCACTGGTAATCATATTTTTTCAGAATAAAGACAAGGTAACGCTAATTTTACATACAGCACACAGTGAAAGCGATATGAATATGACAGCAACTGGAAATAGCACAGCATATTTTACAATGAAGGATGTTTGTATGGCGTCTGCTGAAGCTGATCTTCTGTCCGCACTCACACACTTCTCCGCCACTCGCAGTGACACGGTTATGCTGGCCACACATGCACACTCCACAAGATATCACAGCTGGATTCGAGTAAATCTGCAAGGTGTGTGAAATTAAATGTTTATTAGATATTCAGAGATTTGTTTAAATGATGTAGATGCGCATTTGCTGAATGTTGACGGTAAATTATAAGGTATTTTAGCCTGGTTGTTTGCCTTTTCTGTTATAAATAATATAAAAGCAAACGCTTTACTTTTTTGCATACCATTTACTTTCTTTGTTTACCAGTTCTGTAGCCACCAGTTCTGCCTAATAAAGTATTAGGTATGATGGCAGGGATCGTAAACTAATGAAGACAGAGAATGTGAGAGAGCGGTGTGTGATCAGTTCTCTTCAGGCGCAGGTGTTCTCAGCGACGCCCGTCAAAATAAAAGTCCCGCTTCCAACACAGCAGCCAATCAGAAAAACTTATCGGCCAATGCCGATATTTTAAAAATGCCAAATATCGGCCGATATATCTGCCTCGGAGACCCTAACCCGACAGTGGAGATCAAGACAGGCCAGGCCTGGATTTTATCTGATGTTTTGTTTCTGTTTTATGTGTTAGCAGTCGTCTGTGAGGCACTGGTGCCTTTACTTTCATTTTGTATTTGTTTATTTTTCATTGATTAAAGTCTTTGAATGTTCGCCGGTTCCCGCCACCTCCTTCCCACAACATCCAACCTTGCTACAGTCATTTTAGTGATCAAAGATGAGTTTTAAGGAATACAATTATTGACTACAGGGGGACTTAAAGAGCTGCACGGATCCAATATACAGTTACACACATGCTCTTTCTCAGTGTTCATATCATATTCGCCTAAGACATAACCGACTGTGTTTAGGAGGACATTCGGCAAAATGGCAATTCAACATATTTGTGTGTAGGATATTTGACCCTTTAGCTGCGTGTCTGAATACCACAGTATACTTCGCTTATGCGCATTCTGCCCCGTCCCGGAGCGCACACAGAGCCGTCTGGGGAACAGCATCTCTTTCGCAACTTTATACTCTTTTAATAACACTGTTTAATATCAAACACGTCCCACAGTTTAGTGTGAGGCTCAAAACTGAGTGAATCCAGTAATCCACTCGATAAACACGTTCAGCTCTCCTACAGACATCATACTCGCCTCACTCAAGCTTTTCTGCACTGGAATAAACTGGTGGTGTTTATATGCATTGATGCATGCAATATTACCTAGTGTTCACATCCTGCACGACCAGCTATAGATGCATAACACTGCAATCATTCTAACTAAAACATGCAATGTGAGCATTTGATTGAGATCACATGACTGGCAGTGTCGCAGTGAATGCGTGTGTATTTCTGCGTTCATGTGTCCAGTGAGATGAGGTGTAGATTGTGATTGTGTGTGTTGGTCAGAGCAGAGGGCAGCAGATGAAGTGCTGATGATGATGATGTGTGTGTGTGTGTGTGTGTGTGTGTGTGTGTGTGTGTGTTGGTCAGGGCTGAGGGCAGCAGTAAGGTCCAGGCTCGTCTGGATCAGCAGTCGGTGAGAGCGACTCCGCTGACGGCTCAGTTTCGCACACCCCTCCGGCCAGCAGGGGGCGCTAGGAGCTCGCCAGGCAAAGACAACCCTTCACCAGAGCCACAGCTGGACGACATCAAGCGAGGTCAGACACACACTCACACACACACACACACACACACACCCACAGGGGTTGCTTGTGTTTTTAGAATTTAGCATTTTTATAGTTTAATACGTAATGGAAAAGACTCTCACGCTGTTGACTGGTCAGTGGGAACTGCACAAACCTATGGCAGGGTGGCATAACTGCAAACCAATCAGTGCAGAGCCTGCCAGAATGTGCGTGGCATCTGCCTATAAAAGACGATCTACGGACCTCGCAGAACAACTCTACTCGAAGCCTTCACCGCCTTCACCGTCTTCACAGAGAAAGCAGAGCCAGCCTGCCAGAATGTGCGTGGCATCTGCCTATAAAAGACGATCTACGGACCTCGCAGAACAACTCTACTCGAAGCCTTCACCGCCTTCACCGTCTTCACAGAGAAAGCAGAGCCAGCCTGCCAGAATGTGCGTGGCATCTGCCTATAAAAGACGATCTACGGACCTCGCAGAACAACTCTACTCGAAGCCTTCACCGTCTTCACAGAGAAAGCAGAGCCAGCAGTGGAACAGCGAGGAAGCCACCAGACTGCACCAGATCCAGTGCGCTCGTCAGCCAGCGGATCATCGCGGCGAGCTTTCGCGCTGTTTCTCTTCGCTCTCTGGCGAGCGCCTAAGAGAGGCAAATTTCTAAAAGCCGCGACGTTGATGCAAATGTCGCGCCACGCCTGTGGCACATAAAGAGCACCTCTGCATGCCGAGGGCAAACACAGCGAGTGTGTCGCCTGTCTGGGCAAAGCCCACGCGGATGCCGCTCTTACTGAGACGAGCTGCTCCCTCTGTGAGAATATGCCGCTGTCATCTCTCTGCTCTCGGGTCATGTTCTTCTCAGAGCGCGACTCCGCCCCTCGCGCTCTCCCGTTTCCTTTTCTTCTTGAGCCTCGAAGGAAAAAACGGAGTCAGAGGGGCTGAGCATTTGGAGTGAGCTCACGCCGGCTCAGACCCTGCGTGCCACACTTTCTCCACACAGAGAGATATCACCTGTGTTGTTCTGCCCTCTTGTGACGCGAGTGGCCCCGTCTCGTTCGTCGGATCTGAGGAGGATCTTCACGATGACTCTGTCATTGGCGGCTTCGGACGCAGAGTATTGGTCGGGCTCTGTGATGATGACCTCGCCCCATTGCCGTCTAAAGAACGCAGCGACTCCAGAGCTGGACTGGCCCCCCGCCAGCAATCTGCACCTTTCTTCCCAGAAGTTCACCAAGAACTGACAAAATCGTGGCGCCCCCCCTACTCGGCCCACCTACGTGTCTCTAACTCAGCCATGCTCTCAAAAATATAGTTACGAGAAACTGCCCCCCCCCCTTAAGGAAGCCGTGGCTGCGCACCTTTGCCCACCCACTGCTATTGGATGGAAATCCAAGTTGGCAATGTGCTTCACATCCTCCGCACCGAAGGAGCAGAAATGCTGTCCCGGGGCAATGTGTCCCCAGGGGAATGGATTCTCCATCCCCAAACGGTTCAAACGATCTGGGACGTTTTTGAGAGAGCAGGGGTTGACCTCTTCGCTTCCGAAGAAAATTCTCACTGCCCAATATTTTTCTCGAAAGGCAGGGATGTGCTGAATGGCCCAACCTTCCCCTGTATGGTTTCCCCCTGGTCACGCTCCTCCCTCAGGTCATAAAAAGGATCAGGGAGGGCCACTAGTGCCTCCCTCCGTCGGACCCAACCTTGGTTCCCCGAGTAGATCTTCTTTCCCAGGAGAATAGGATGATTTTGCACCCCTGTCCCAAACTATGGGCCCTCCATGTGTGGCCCCTCGACAGGAGCTTGCGGACCTCCCAGCTAGAGTCCTGAGCACAATTTGCTAGGATCGAGCTCCATCTACAAGACGCCTCTATGCCCTTAAGTGGTCTGTGTTCTCCGGCTGGTGCTCAACCCGGAACCAGAACCCTGCTTTATGCGAAGTATCTCTGATACTTTAATTTCTCCAAGAGCTACTAGATGCGGGCCGTACCCCATCCATGCTCAAAGTCTATGTGGCGGCCATCGCAGCTTTCCATGCCCCAGTGGCCGGCCAGTCGATAGGGAAAAGCGATATTTAAAAACAAAAATGAAACAAAACTGAACTTACTTAAGCTGGACTGTGATGCTATTTTCTTTGGAAACAAACTTTTTTGCATTATTTTCCTGTTATGTCTGTTAAGCTGCTTTGTATTGCAAAGCAAAACAATCTGTATTGTAAAAAGTTCTATATAAATAAATAAATGATCAACCTATCAACGGTCCTCAGGACCCTCAAAGGGCCCCCATTCGAGCCGCTACAATCATCCGAATTGAAACCACTCTCGCTTAAGACTGCATTACTGTTAGCCTTAGCATCAGTCAAGCGAGTGGGGGACCTCCAAGTGCTCTGTCAAGTCAAGTCACCTTTATTTATATAGTGCTTTTTAAAATACAGATTGTATCAAAGCAGCTTCACAGTAATAACAAGAAAATAATACATCAAAGTTTGTTTCTAGAAGAAAATTGCATCATCATCCACCTTAAGCAAGGCACAGCGCCCTGTCAGCGCTTGCTGTCTGGAGTTTGGCCCGGGCGACTCTAAAGTCATCCTCTAACCAAGGCATGGCTACATGCCCGAGATACTTTCAACCCCGTTCAAAGCACAGGTAATTACGCTTTCTGCTCTTCCCACATCAGAAGACGAGCAACAATTACACCTACTCTGCCTGGTCCGGGCTCTGAGAACGTACACTCACCTAAAGGATTATTAGGAACACCATACTAATACTGTGTTTGACCCCCTTTCGCCTTCAGAACCGCCTTAATTCTACGTGAAATTGATTCAACAAGGTGCTGAAAGCATTCTTTAGAAATGTTGGCCCATATTGATTGGATAGCATCTTGCAGTTGATGGAGATGTGGGATGCACATCCAGGGCACTAAGCTCCCGTTCCACCACATCCCAAAGATGCTCTATTGGGTTGAGATCTGGTGACTGGGGGCCATTTTAGTACAGTGAGCTCATTGTCATGTTCAAGAAACCAATTTAAATTGATTCGAGCTTTGTGACATGGTGCATTATCCTGCTGGAAGTAGCCATCAGAGGATGGGTACATGGTGGCCATAAAGGGATGGAAATGTTCAGAAACAATGCTCAGGTAGGCCGTGGCATTTAAACGATGCCCAATTGGCACTAAGGGGCCTAAAGTGTGCCAAGAAAACATCCCCCACACCATCCACCAGCACCACCAGCCTGCACAGTGGTAACAAGGCATGATGGATCCATGTTCTCATTCTGCTTACGCCAAATTCTGACTCTACCATCTGAATGTCTCAACAGAAATCGAGACTCATCACACCAGGCAACATTTTTCCAGTCTTCAACTGTCTAATTTTGGTGAGCTCTTGCAAATTGTAGCCTCTTTTTCCTATTTGTAGTGGAGATGAGTGGGACCCGGTTGGGTCTTCTGCTGTTGTAGCCCATCCGCCTCAAGGTTGTGCGTGTTGTGGCTTCACAAATGCTTTGCTGCATACCTCGGTTGTGACGAGTGGTTATTTCAGTCAAAGTTGCTCTTCTATCAGCTTGAATCAGTCGGCCCATTCTCCTCTGACCTCTAGCATCAACAAGGCATTTTCGCCCACAGGACTGACGCATACTGGATGTTTTTCCCTATTCACACCATTCTTTGTAAACCCTAGAAATGGTTGTGCGTGAAAATCCCAGTAACTGAGCAAATTGTGGAATACTCAGACCGGCCCGTCTGGCACCAACAACCATGCCACGCTCCAAATTGCTTAAATCACCTTTCTTTCCCATTCTGACATTTCAGTTTGGAGTTCAGGAGATTTTCTTGACCAGGACCACACCCCTAAATGCATTGAAGCAACTGCCATGTGATTGGTTGATTATATAATTGCATTAATGAGAAATTGAACAGGTGTTCCTAATAATCCTTTAGGTGAGTGTATATGGAGCGCTCCAGCGCCCAGTACAGACAGTCGGAGCAGCTCTACGTAAGCTTCGGCGGCCGCACCAAAGGGCTTCCGGTCACAAAGCAAAGATTATCCCGATGGCTGGTGGACGCTATTGCTCTAGCATACGCTTCTCTGGGCCTGCAATGCCCTACAGGTGTCCGAGCTCACTCCACCAGAGGCATGGCCTCCTCCTGGGCGTGTCCAGTGGAGTATCCATTGGCGACATATGCACGGCGGCCGGCTGGTCCTTGTATCTACCTTCGCCTGATTTTATAACTTTGAAGTCCCTGCGCTTGGCTCTGTACAAGCCCGGTTCATCATCATTAGGGCCTTTGCCCTATCAAGCCATCTCGAGGCGTCATGTCAGACTTAGGCCCTTGCTTTGGACCCTTGTTCAAGCATCCCAAGCTTGGGTCATTGAACTGGTCGTTTAACATTAACATAGCACGGCGTGATTGGATTGGTTCCCCAAAGCGTATAGCTACTCAATATGACTAACTGTTCGAAAGGGAACAACTCGGTTACTAACGTAATCTCGGTACCCTGAGATAAGGGAACGAGTACTGCGTAGATGGCCATGATATGGCGCTCACGACTCTGCGTTCATCCCTTCAGACGAAAAACTTGAATCTATGGCGAAACGAGTATCTTTTATAGGCAGATGCCCCGCCCATTCTGACCGATTGGTTCGCAGTTACGCCACTCTGCCATAGGTTCGTGCAGTTACCACTGACCAGCCAATAGCGTGAGAGTTTTTAGCTTTATTCTTTAGCAAACGCAGAATAAAGGGGGGGGGCCTGGTTGAGTTAGTTAGTAGTGTGTTAAACTGGCGGTTATATTAAGGGACGGGACATTTCCCAAACACACTCAACCAATCACAACAAACTGCTCCAGCTGACCAATCAGAGCACAGTGTGCTTTTCAGGAGGAGGGGCTTCATAGAGACAGGAATAAACAGAGCGTTACTGACAGACTGGGAAGAGAGGAGCCGCAACAGTGGAGAATATGAGGAAATAATCAACATTCAAGCAGGAAAACCTGTTCTAGTAAAGACCAAAAACAACAGTTTAAGGTTGCGACGCTGACTCCAGTGCTGTGTCGAGGTGTAATGTGTGTGTGTGTGTGTGTCTCAGAGCTGCGGGCCGAGGTGGACGTGATCGAGCAGATGAGCAGCAGTTCTTCATCCTCAGACTCGGGCAGCGGCGCTGAAGACAACAGCTCCGGCAGCGACTCAGAACCCGACACTCGTCTCTCTCCCGGCGGGAACAACACGGATAACGGACTCAGCCAATCACAGGGCAGCAGCCAGCTGATGAACACGCTCAGCCAATCACAGGGCAGCAGCCAGCTGATGAACACGCTCAGCCAATCACAGGGCAGCACCCAGCTGATGAACACGCTCAGTAAGACTCACACACACACTCACACACACACACACGCATGTCATGTGCTGCATCCCAATTCGACTACTTATACTACATCCTAAAAGTATGTATTCTTTTTGTGAAGAAAAAGAACATACTTTTGAGTGTGTAGCAAAAGAGTAGGCAAGCTTTGGGACTTTACTTCGTCATCTTTAACGGACCGCCCTGTCCCCTAGTATAAATGTTACAAATTATTCATTAATTATTATAGTTGCGTGAATCCTGTCACCGTAAACTGCCCTGTCAATCATCTCATCACAGTTAAAACCCTCATTGATCTGCCAGTCGTGGGTCTTTCATGCGGAGACTCTCCTCGTGTGTTTGCACTTTGAATATTATGATGCATTTTAAAAGTTAATGGTTAAACGTATATTTACACAGTGCTGCTGCAGATGCAATATAATGTGGACAGCACTGAATAAATACATTTCGTCAAGTTAGATACTGATAATGAATCACTCAAACCCCTTTATCTAAACCTCGACATAAGCGCCAGACTCGCACATCCGCCATGTCTGTAGTTTTTTAACACTTTTCATTCGTATTTGTAGTTGTAATCGAATCTTCGTCCAGCGTGCGATGAGTTGTGGGCAATATTAGCGGTTAGCGTGTTCTGCGCTTCAGATTTTAACCAGAAATAGTAGACCATCCGGGTTTGGAACACTCATTTCAACACTGCGACGTGGGACGTACTCATTATATTTTCGAATACTATTTAGGACGGATCGTATGTGAACTGGGACGCAGCGATTCTCCTCTCATGACCAGCAGAAGATAAAGTGTGTGTTGTTGTTCTCAGGGAACGATCTTCAGCTGAGTGAATCTGGCAGCGACAGCGACTGACTCCGAGATCATCTGCTCATCTTAACATCCGGGATATTAGACAATGTTTTAAAGAATGTAAAATAACTATTAGATTTTATTTTTATTGCAAAGGAAATTTTTGAACAGATAAGGTTGTGTAAGGATGTAATATTGTACCTTTGGTTGTTCAGTGTTTTTATGAAGTTCAACATGCTTGTTTATTGTTCAGTGTTACACACACACACACACACACACACACACACACACCATCTGTGAAGTTCAGTCACATGTTTCCTACAGTGTGAAATCAGTGCAGACAGGAGATACAAATAATTTCGGCTCATTTTTGTTGTTTGTTTGTGTTTTTATGACTTAAGACTCACAATCCTTTGTTACATGTTACGTGAAACATTTCGAATCCTTATCGATACCAAAATCTGTGTGTGTGATCATCTCTAGCTGTCTATACTGCTTGCTTAACCAAAAGCCAATAGTTTTAAAGCCATAAATGTTGTATATAGTGTCTGTTTGTCAGATAAAAGACAAAAACAAGAGCAGTGACAGCGAGTGATTATTGAATGAACGTCCATCTTCACTGCCACAAACATTATAGCCCTTATATATAATAATGCATTATAAAATAAATGTATTGCATTAATTATGCACCTTATAATGCATTGCATAAGACTTTAACAATCAGATTTTATTTTTATTGCAAAGGGACATTTTTGAACCGATACGTTTGTGTAAACGGGGAATGATGTAATATTGTACCTCTGGTTGTTCAGGGTTTTTTTGTTTTTTAGCTCAACATGCTTGTTTATTGTTCAGTGTTACACACACACACACACACACACACACACACACCATCTGTGAAGTTCAGTCATGTTTCCTACAGTGTGAATAAATTACTTCAGCTTATTTTTGTTGTTTGTTTGTGTTTTTAAGACTTAAGACTCACAATCCTTAATGTTACATGAAATATTTTGAATCCATGTCAATACCAAAATCTGTGTGTGTGATCATCTCTAGCTGTCTATACTGCATGCTTAACCAAAAGCCAATGGTTGTAATGCGATAAATGTTGTATATAGTGTCTGTATTGTCAGATAAAAGACAACAAGAGCAGTGTCAGCGAGTCTGAGTGATTGACTCCCTCACAAACACTACAGCCCTTATATATAATAATGCATTATAGAATCTTTCTATGCATAATTGCATAAAATGCATTATTTTAATGCATTAATTATGTACATTATAATGCATTGTATAAGACGTTAACAAAGAGAGATCTAATTGACTGGTTACTGCACTTATCATTAATTAAGTCAAATTGATCTACACACGTTTTGCTTTATGTACATATTTCCCAAATAAAATAATTTTTAGTTATATTATCCATTTCCAATAAACCGGTACGTTCAAGTTCATTTTATTTATAGCACATTTTACAGCAGCCACTGTCTGACCAGTGCTTTAAACCGGTATGCTCTTTTCATGCTGTCAAAGTCTCTAAAAATCATATTAGCAGAATTTAAAGCTCTTAAATACTCCATGAAAATTGTTTTTTAAAATAACATTTTCAAAATGTTTATGATTATAATTTAATACATTTTTACGTTCTGTTTCTACAAATTAAACAATACATATGATTATTAATGACTTACATTGGTTGTGAAGAATATACTTCTGTATATTTCTATAAATGCATAAGTACTGTAAATATGTGCGTGTCCATTACACAGACTGCCTTTCAGTCCAACAACTAAACATTCGTATTGTAACATTTGATGTGATAAATACATTTTATAAAACATTTATCACATTCAGACATGCACTAGAACCGGATCCTTACTAAAGTACGGGAAAAACGGGACTTTTATTTTTATTTTATTGAGAACATTATATAAACAAAGAAGGAAACAGTCACAATGTAGAACAAACAAACGAAAAGAAAGAAGGAAAAATTATAACTAACATTAGCATATAACTAATCAGAAAAGGTCACGGGACTTTTATTTTGATACGGCCTCGTGACGTCACGTGACGCAGCGTCGCTCGGCACCATGACAACAGCGGGTCTCGAGTGAGGATCTGAGATGAGTTGAGCTGTTGTTTACCTCACATTACTGAAGGAAACTCACTGCTTTCATCACAGGTACACCATGACTTTATTCACCCTGCGCTAATGAGAGCAGCGTCACAGTTTATACAGCGAGACTGGGGCAGTTTGAGCAGAAACGAACAAACAGATTCAGCAGAATCCTAAATAGAAGAAGCGACTGGGCTTATACTGTATATCTTCTAGATGTGAAAATGATTATTTAATTAAACTTATGCTGCTTTCGTAGTCCCTC
The DNA here is from genome assembly GCA_030578275.1 of Meda fulgida. NCBI lineage: Eukaryota > Metazoa > Chordata > Actinopteri > Cypriniformes > Leuciscidae > Meda > Meda fulgida. Next base: position 35,527,458 of record CM060631.1, on the reverse strand, counting down.
CTCTTACAGTCATATTTATAGTCTGACTAATTCTGCACATAAGAGTTCCATCAGAGATAACAGTATTATTGTATTGTTAATGCTCAGAAGTGTCCGTGTCTCTGGATTAGCTGTGCTAGTTAAGCAGTCAGCAGTTAGTTAGCAAAGCTGCTTGGATGGCAGCCAATCAGACGCGCCGCTGGGGTCACGTGACCCTTCAGTCAGCATCAGCTTTATCATATCTTGCCCTGTCCGGTGTAAGTCAGTGAGACAGACATAAATGTGTTCCCATCTACAGCTTTATATTATCAGATAGATTATCAGACACCCCTGTAAATTAATATTTCCTCATATTCTCCATTGTTGCGGCTCCTCTCTTCCCAGTCTGTCAGTAACGCTCTGTTCACTTCCTGTCTCTATGAAGCCCCTCCTCCTGAAAAGCACACTGTGCTCGGATTGGTCGGCTGGAGCAGTGTGTTGTGATTGGTCGAGCGCATCGAGTGTGTTTGCAAATGTCCCGCCCCTTAAACACACTACTAGCTAACTCAACCAGGCCCCGCCCCTTTATTCTGCGTATGAATTATTATGAGGAATATTGTGTCGAGACTACAAACCTTTTTCTCGCTTCTATTAGGAGTTGAAGAGCCACAAATACACGGCCAGTCCGTTAGTGTTGCATTTATTTTCACAAACACAAAAATGCAAAAACATGGAAAATCTTTGAAATTTGTTCGGCCAATACTTCCAACCAGCGCTCAAGTATGGCTCCAATTCCTTTGAAATCTTACATGTTTTAAAATTCATATAATATCTTCCTTAGATTCCGATTTAGACAATTTTCTAATTTCTGACAGCCAGACGGTAGATATGAACATTTAACTTCAGGTACAATATTATATTTAATATACAAGGACCGCTTCGAGTGACTTCTATATAAGGAACACTTTAGGGAAGCTGTGTACAGGATAACTTCAATAACGCAGCACTGTACCTATAACAGCAGTGAGCGGAGAATAATAATAACACCGATGGAAAGCATTGATTGGCTGTCTCCTGGCCCTGTCTCGCCTAGGGCTGGGTATCGTAACAAAATGTCCGATACCGATACCTTGACTTCGAGACCGGTTCCTGAACGATACTTTTTTCTATACCAATTTTATGTAACCAGTTTTAACATAACATTACCTAATTTTAATTTTTTCAGTTTGTTGACACCGAACGCGAATTGAATTATTTGTGCGAGTAGATTACATACAAAGTCAATGCAAAGACGCGAATAGACGCATCATTCGCGTTCGGTGTGAACACACCATTACTCTTAAGTGTATTCTGTGCGCTTCTAAGTGCTTTATCAGATTTACCATGTTACTGGTCTTGGCAGCAATTATCTTGTCGAAAATATTGCGTTGCGTGCTTCCGGCATCGAGTCTGGCACACAGGTACACTTTGGATCATTTCCACATATTTTTTATCTATCTGGTTTGGGACGCTCACACACACACACACACACTACAGCCTCATGTGCGACGAGCCACGTCTCTGGGCAGCCGCGTAAAGTAGTGTTTTTCCGCCACAGCCAATCATGCTGCGTGCTTGTTGTTTCACTGACGTTGACGAGATTAACTACTTAGGTACCGAAATTTGGTACCGAAAACCAAGACATGTTTCCATACTCGGTAGTATTGAGGCAATTCGGTCAGTACCTGAAAAGTACGGAACTCGGTACCCAGCCCTAGCCTCGCCTCAGCCGAGGTTAGCTCCAGGCTTTAGCAGAAAGCAATGTTCACTGATCCTCAGGAACTCTGCGGCATGCTTCTCAGTCATCGCCAGATCAATCAGATCTGTGGAGTTATGGTCACTGAAGACGATACGCAGACACTATATTTGATGAGGAGAAGCTGAGGCGTGGCCTGACACAGTGCCGGTGTTGTGCTGAACTTCGACCCCCTGCCAAATTATTACCCCCCTCGTTGAAGTCAATACCTGATTGCCTAATCCTAACCCCTCCCCTAATCCTTATCCCTCCCCCACAACTAATCCTAAACCTACCAATGCTAGGGGGTAATAATTTGGCGGGGGTCGAAGTTCGGCACAACACCGGCAGCGGAGCGCCGGGTCGCAGTTATGATGAGCTGCAGTGACGAGTGATGGGTTCAGTCACATCAGCTGCACAGCATGCCGGTTAGTGTGTGTGTTTACGAGTTCTGTGCGGTGTGTTACAGGATGTCTCTGTTCAAGGCTCGTGATTGGTGGGCGTCGGCGCTGGGCGAGGGAGAGGAGTTCGATCAGGGCTGTCTGTGTGTCGGGGATGTGGATAACAGTGCAAGTGGATACGGTGAGTTACACCACCAGAGGTGGACAAAGTACACAACTTCCTTACTTGAGTGGAAGTACAGACACTACTGCTCAACAGTGATGGGAATAACGCCGTTATAAATAACGCCGTTACTAACGGCATTACTTTTTCCAGTAACGAGTAATCTAATTGATTACTCTTCTCATCTTAATAACGCCGTTACCGTTACTGCCAAAAAATGCGGCGCGTTACTATAACTGATGAAGCTGGATTTTCTTCATCAGACCAACTAGATCTCTGAGCGAGAGGCAAATACATTTTTTACTGTTCTTCCTTGGTTAGTGGGCGGAGCACGAGACAAGCGCATAAATGCTGACGATTGGCTGAGGTAGAGTAAAATGTCATTGTAAGCCAATCAGAGGTAGAGTTGGGCGGGTGTTCGAAAGCAGGCATAGTAGTTATGGGCATTCGGCTCTTTTGACTCAGCTCACTGAAAAGAGCCGGCTCTTTTGGCTCACAAATGGCTCTTTAAATGACTATGACTATAATATTTCAATTTTTATTACATAATTATTTAATTTCTATAGACTAAATTTGTAAAATAGAGTCGGCTCTTCAGATATGTGAGCCAGCTCCCGACGTTCTCCTAAAAGAGCCGGCTCTTAGAGTCAGCTCATTCACGAATCGTGAACGAGTCGATCCATAATCACTAACGCTCATTTGCGAACGACCCATCATCACTAACGGCTAACGCTCATGAACTGCGAACGACCCATCATATCGCATAGTCGGACAGGACACACAAGGAACAACACAAGCCAGTCAGTCTCTGGTATATTGCTTAACAAGCTTAATTTAATTTTGCCCAGTTGTGGCCTGTTGAGGGGCAATAAATATCAAAAATTCCTTAACATCTATTGGCGCTTTTCCACTGCATGGTTCGGTACGGCTCGCTTTAAATGGTACCACCTCTGTTGAGGTTCCAAGCGTACCGTACCGATACTAAAATGTGACGTGGAAGCACTGTAGATCACTGATTGGTCAGACAGACAGAATCGTCACTACCAGCGTCATTGTATTTGCGAGACATCAAACCCGCTAGATTTAAATAGCCAGTAACGGCCACCGCTGTAGCGCCTGTTTTAAAACTACTTGCTTGACTTGCTTGAAGAAAAAAAACTTCCAAAGAAGAAATGGCTGAATCGTGGTCAGTGGACGAGAAGCGCAGACGTTCCTCTTGTTGGTTGACGAGGAGCGGATAAACTGTAACGATCAGTCATAATCCCACCCACTTTGAAGCGGTACTAACTGCAGTGGAAAAGCGAAGCGAACCGTACTGAGCCGTACCGTGCAGTGGAAAAGCGCCATATTGTGTTATTTGCATTGATCCACTCTATAAACATAATATCTACATACATGGCATTTGATTGGAGGCTAGTCTCACTTTGTCCCACAGCAACATTTTTTTTTTTAGATGTGTGTACAATGTTTCATGTTTCTGTTAATAATGTATTGTATTAAGTGACCATTTCATTATAATATTCAGATTTATCATAAATAATTGAACATGCACATGTATTTTAAGTTCCGTAACTGAGTAACTAATTTAGTTACTTTTTGGAAGAAGTAACTAGTAACTGTAACTAATTTAAAGTAACGTGCCGAACACTGCTGCTCAAACATTAGTTACCAGGAAAAGTTGTAAAGACCGATTTTTACTTAAAGGAACACTGCACTTTTTTTGGAAATAGGCTCATTTTCCAGCTCCTCTAGAGTTACACAGTTTCACCGTTATGATCCCTTCAGCTGATCTACGGGTCTGGCGCTAGCACTTTTAGCATAGCTTAGCATAGATCATTGAATCTGATTGGACCGTTAGCATCGCTCTCAAAAAAATGACCAGAGTTTAGACATTTTTCCTATTTAAAACTTGCCTCTTCTGTAGTTACTAGTGTTGTCACGATACCAAAGTTATTGTTTCGATACCGATACCAAGTCAAGAATTGCGATTTCGATACTTTTCCTGAAAAGGGAGAAACACTCTCTAATATCATTGCTGTGCTTTATTGTAACACCGGGACAACAGCGCGCGCTCCCCGTGTTCAATTATCAGAATAATGAGATGCCGATGATGAGAACAATTGACATCTCTCTCTTATTATATAGATTACATAAACAGAGAAGATTTATTTTAGTTTTGAATTAGATAATTTAAAAGTACACACTTTCATGATTATAAAGATATATTGCTGATGCCTGGGTGAATAGTATTCGCTGAGTTTTGTTTAAGTTTAGAGACGTGCACCAGAAGAGTTCACGGAGAGGCAGAAAGCACAGCCTGTTTATTTTCTTTATTTTACTAAAGCACAATGTTTTATTTCGACTGTAAGTGAACACATAAAAAAGTAGAGATTTAACAGTTTATTTTTTCATATTCATAAGTCTGTAGGACCAAAAATGGCGGAGTATTTTAAATCTATTTTGCTGCTGTCACTGTCAGCAAGGTAGGAGAAGTGTTCGTATTCACTCCTCCTCTTGTCCTCTTCCTCCAGCAGCCGTGGCCCGGCGGCCGCAGCATCACGGGTGCGCATGCAGCGTCTCGCGGTAGTGTGGTCACATGACAGATAGCTTCTTTACTGCGCGCGTGAGGAGAAACACACAGACGTACACGCACAGGGAGGCACTGGAAGCGTGCGTTGCACACACCAACATGAAATACGTTTCTTACAAATCTGGAACGCGTCATTCTTAGAAGTATCGATATACTAATACATTTAGGAATCGTGACGTTTTTGATTTCCGAGAATCGCGATACCTTTGAAGGATCGGTGCACCGTGCAACACTAGTGGTTACATCGTGAACTAAGACCGACGGAAAATGAAAAGTTGCTATTTTCTAGGCCGATACGGCTAGGAACTATACTCTCATTCCTGCGTGATAATCAGGCAGCATCTCATCTGCAATGACTTGAGCTGCCATATTGAATTTAATATGGATGAAAACGAGGCTATGAGGAATAGACGTACAGTCACTGCATAAAGGTTTCAAAACTCACAACTTCCAAAGCTTTGAAAGATTTCCAGGGCCTCGTTCTCACCGCTGGCGGGAGCGAATGGCATGCCGGCGTCAGCTGATCCAGTGAGGCGTGTGATGCGAACTGTCCTGTCCCTGTTCTCCAGATAAGATCGTGGTGGGCAGCTTTATGGGGATGCTGCGCGTGTTCTGCCCACACCCGGCCACACCGCAGGAGCTGAGCGCGGCTGAGGCGCAGCTGCTGGAGGTCCGGCTGCCCGAGCCCATCGTGCAGGTGGAGCTGGGCAAGTTCGTCTCGTGAGTCTCGCTATCACATCATCAGCCCTGCAAACCACACCAGCTGGTTAACTGTGGGCCTGTCCCACGCACCGACACCACTACTAAACACACCTCAACTTAGATGAGCGGGAAGTTCATCCCCTTTTGTAAAGTGTTTGATGATAATTCTCTGATAAGAAGACATGCTCATAAACTATGACGGACACATTCACTGAATAAATCTCTCGATGCACAACAAAACCCTCAGCGTCAGCTGTGATTGGATAACTGGAGTAACCGGTGGACCAATCACATCGCAGCATCTCTAATGTTGGTTTGGTGTTTCTGAAAGGGGAAGTGTGTGATCAGAATGATTGTTTAATCACAAACACTTGATTTCATGGGGACTTTAACTGGTTGCCATTAAATATTTAGAACAATAATATCTTACTAAGAACCTAAAGTAACATTGACTAACTATATATCATCTGAAAGCTTACAATCTCTAGTTTTCATATTTGGTGGCTGTTTTTTAAAATAAATTACAGTAATTTATCAATTTGCAACAAGAATATTTCCTTTTCATTAGGCGTGTTCAGACCTTTATTTTGAAATAGCAATAAACATGAAAAATCATTAAAGATTGGTAGAACCCTCAGTTTGTTTTCATGCCAAGAGTTCAAAAGATAACACCAATTCAATTTGATGAGAAAAAGAGGTCTGAAAATGTTATAAATATAAAGAAAAAATATAATGGATTCTCGATTTGTGATGCGGCTGCGAGCTATAACGCACATGTGCTCTTTTTATGCATTTATTAGAGGTTGAATTAAAATCAAATACTGCCAAACCACCCATACTACTTCTGAATAGGATGAGAATAATGGAAATACATGGTTCAAATCACTCAACCTCATATATGAAATGTATGCGCCCTGATATGGTCAGTAAGGAAGCTCTCCTAGTGAATAAGTGTGGTACTGCGCCCACACAAAACATCACTGAAGGCTCACAGAAACATTTTGAACACAACTTGTTCAGATTTTTGGTTTTCATTTTCTTGCAGTTTAATATATTTTGTAATATTTTATATAAAATATAAATAATTACATTTTTGAATTTTACATTTTCATAATCTTTTCTGTTTCACTTTCATAATTTATTTCACTTCTACAATAATCTGTCAAAGGCAGCTAAAGGTGAGTTCTTCTGTTTGCATGTGTT
>CM060631.1:35498167-35515667 GCA_030578275.1 Meda fulgida | reverse complement strand
ACTTTTATGCTTTATACTTTTGTAACATATTTTATAATGTAATAATTTCACAGTTAATATCCAAATTAAGGTAGAAACAACATTAAGAGTATATTTTAAATACTTGTTTAATGGCATCTTTTTATGAATGAAGGTCAGCATCACTGATACCAATACATCTATTGATGTCTGGATAAAAAAGTTTTTTTTATTACGCTTCAAAAAATATTACAACTTTTAATTTAAGTGAACCTCAAACAATTCTCACATAAACCCATAACAAATGTCATATTTACCTATGCCCGATTGTGTGTGTTATGGTTCAAGCGGGAAAGAGATCCGTTTTCTGGCGCACTGTCTGTGCACACGATACTGGTGCGCATCTTTCTGTGTGTGTGTGTGTGTGTGTCTGGCACTCACGGGCAGTGCGGTATATTTTGTCTTGTAAATAGTGTTACATTTACATTTAGTCTCTAATAGTTTAAAAGCATTTGCATGAATAAGAGCGGGATCATATAATGTAACGCTAGTCAAAGGGTGACAGAATTTAACGGATGCTGCGTTAATTGCGTTAAATATTTTAATGCGTTAAACTGGACAAAAATTAATCGCATGCATTAACGCGTTAATGTTGACAGCCCTAAAAAAAAAAAAAAAACCTGTGCAATGCCACTGTAAACCAAAGTGACACATTTCAGAGAAAAAATATAAAAATAAAAACTTAAAATATTTTAACTGCATAAGTGTTCACCCCCGTTATAATTGACTGTTCTTTCTGTTTGCAAAACCAAACGGTGCTTCAATTAAGTATCAGTTCAGGGGGGTGAACACTTGTGAACACTACAAGCTTTTATTTACTTTTTTTTTTTTTCTCTGAAATGTCACTTTGGTTTTCAGGGACATTGCATAGTTTGTAAGTTTTACATTTAAGCTCCAAAATTCTGATATGATTCATCTTGGTTTCATTTTCTTACATCACAAAAACCATCTGTTTCAACAGAGGTGTGTAGACTTATTATATGTCGACTTTACATAATTGTGCTTCTCATTTAATCTCATTTGATCTTGTCTTAAACTTAAAGTGATAAGTTCACCTAAAAATGTAAATTCTATCACCATTTACTCATCGTCATGTTGATCCAAACTCATAAGTGTGCGTAAGAGTAAGTGAGTGAGTGAGTGAGTGGGTGAGTGAGTGAGTGTGAGTGAGTGCGCGAGTGAGTGAGCGAGTGAGTGAGAGTGAGTGAGTGAGCGAGTGAGTGAGCGAGCGAGTGAGTGAGCGAGTGAGTGAGCGAGTGAGTGAGCGAGTGAGTGAGCGAGCGAGTGAGTGAGTGCGAGTGAGTGAGCGAGTGAGTGAGCGAGTGAGTGAGCGAGTGAGTGAGCGAGTGAGTGAGCGATTGAGTGAGCGAGTGAGTGAGCGAGTGTGCGTGCGAGTGAGCGTGCGAGTGAGCGTGCAAGTGAGTGAGTGCGAGTGAGTGAGTGTGTGAGTGTGCGCGTGAGTGAGTGAGTGAGTGTGTGTGTGTGTGTGTGAGAGAGAGAGTGTGTGAGTGTGTGAGTGAGTGTGTGAGTGAGTGTGTGAGTGAGTGTGTGAGTGTGTGAGTGAGTGAGTGAGTGAGTGCATGTGTGAGTGAGTGTGTGTGTGAGTGTGTGAGAGAGAATGAGTGTGTGTGAGAGAGAATGAGTGTGTGTGTGAGTGAGTGAGTGTGTATGTGAGTGAGTGAGTGTGTGTGTGTGTGTGTGAGAGAGAATGAGTGTGTGTGTGTGTGTGAGTGAGTGAGTGAGTGTGTGTGTGTGTGAGTGAGTGTGTGAGTGAGTGACTCATTCATCTTCTTCTGTCCTCAGTGTGTGAGGGATCCACCAATGTGCTGATGTGTAACCATAACAATATGCTGCTGGTGTACCAGGACTCGACACTGAAGTGGGCGGCTCAGCTGGACTGTGTGCCGGTGACCGTACGCGTCGCCAACTTCCAGTAAGAGACCGCTAATCTGGCCTTGATCTCATTAAAGGTGGGGTAAGCTGTTTCTGAAATATGCTGTTGGCCAGTTTTGATGTTTGAAATCAACCCAAACAAACACACCCCTTCTTCATTGTTCCACCTCCAAAACTCACACCTAACAGCCGATGCGGTCTCGAACCCCGATCCCCTGCAAGCGAGTGGAGTGCACTAACAATAACGCTAAACACCGTATTCACTAGCATTTGCCAAGGCGACTCTCACTAACTAGCCTCAGTTATGTTTTTTTATCAGAGCAGAAGCGCTAAAAAATAATGCTTCACGAAAAATAAAGCGCAGATGATGAACAAATGACAAGGAAGCACAAAAAATGAACGTACAGTACTCAATAGTAACTACACACAAGAGTTGGTTGTTAGTTGCCAGCAGCACAGCAGCTCCAGACACACAATGACACACAAACCCAGTGTTCCTCAGTGTTCCTCAGTTGTTCCTCGGTGTTCCTCAAGTGTTCCTCAAGTGTTGCTCAGGTGTTCCTCAGATGTTCCTCAAGTGTTCCTTAAGTGTTCCTCAGGTGTTCCTCAGTGTTCCTCAGTGTTCAACAGTGTTGCTCAGTGGTCCTCAGTGTTGCTCATTGTTCCTCAGTGGCCCTCAGTGGTCCACAGTGTTCCTCAGTGTTCCTCAGTGTTCCTCTGTTTTGCTCAGTGGTCCTCAGTATTCCTCAGTGGTCCTCAGTATTCCTCAGTGGTCCTCAGTGTTCCTCAGTGGTCCTCAGTGTTCCTCAGTGGTCCTCAGGTGTTCCTCAGTGTTGCTCAGTGTTCCTCAGGTGTTCCTCAGGTGTTCCTCAGGTGTTCCTCAGGTGTTCCTCAGTGTTGCTCAGTGGTCCTCAGTGGTCCTAGTATTCCTCAGTGTTCCTCAGTGGTCCTCAGGTGTTGTTCAGTGTTCCTCAGTTGTCCTCAGTGTTCCTCAGTGTTTCCTCAGTGTTGTTCAGTGCTACTCAGTGTTCCTCAGTGTTGCTCAGTGCTATCCAGTGTTCCTAAGGTGTTCCTCAGGTGTTCCTCAGGTGTTGCTCAGTGTTCCTCAGGTGTTCCTCAGTGGTCCTAGTATTCCTCAGTGGTCCTCAGTGTTCCTCAGTGTTCCTCAGTGGTCCTCAGTGTTCCTCAGTGGTCCTCAGGTGTTCCTCAGTGTTGCTCAGTGTTCCTCAGGTGTTCCTCAGGTGTTCCTCAGTGTTCATCAGTGTTCCTCAGTGTTGCTCAGTGGTCCTCAGTGGTCCTAGTATTCCTCAGTGTTCCTCAGTGGTCCTCAGGTGTTGTTCAGTGTTCCTCAGTTGTCCTCAGTGTTTCCTTAGTGTTGTTCAGTGCTACTCAGTGTTCCTCAGTGTTGCTCAGTGCTACCCAGTGTTCCTCAGGTGTTCCTCAGGTGTTCCTCAGGTGTTGCTCAGTGTTCCTCAGGTGTTCCTCAGGTGTTCCTCAGGTGTTCCTCAGTGTTCCTCAGGTATTCCTCAGGTGTTCCTCGTTGTTGCTCAGTGTTGTTCAGTGGTCCTCAGTGTTGTTCAGTGCTACTCAGTGTTTCTCAGTGTTGCTCAGTGTTGCTCAGTGTTCCTCAGTGTTGTTCAGTGCTACTCAGTGTTTCTCAGTGTTCCTCAGTGTTGCTCAATGTTGCTCAGTGTTCCTCAGTGTTCCTCAGTGTTGCTCACTGTTGCTCACTGTTCCTCAGTGTTCCTTAGTGGTCCTTAGTGGTCCTTAGTGGTCCTCAGTGGTCCTCAGTGTTGTTCAGTGCTACTCAGTGTTTCTCAGTATTGCTCAGTTTTGCTCAGTGTTCCTCAATGTTCCTCAGTGTTGTTCAGTGGTCCTCAGTGTTGTTCAGTGTTTCTCAGTGTTCCTCAGTGTTTTTCAGTGTTGCACAGTGTTGTTCAGTGCTACTCAGTGTTCCTCAGTGTTCCTCAGTGTTGTTCAGTGGTCCTCAGTGTTGTTCAGTGCTACTCACTGTTGCTCAGTGTTGCTCAGTGTTGCTCAGTGTTGCTCAGGTGTTCCTCAGTGCTACTCAGTGTTCCTCAGTGTTCCTCAGTGCTCCTCAGGTGTTCCTCAGGTGTTCCTCAGTGTTGCTCAGTGTTCCTCAGTGTTACTCAGGTGTTCCTCAGTGTTCCTCAGTGTTACTCAGTGTTGCTCAGTGCTGCTCAGTGTTGCTCAGTGTTCCTCGGTGGTCCTCAGTGTTGCTCAGTGTTCCTCAGTGTTGCTCAGTGTTCTTCGGTGTTCCTCAGGTGTTCCTCTGTGTTCCTCAGGTGTTCCTCAGTGTTCCTCAGGTGTTCCTCAGTGTTGCTCAGTGTTGCTCAGTGTTGCTCAGTGTTCCTCAGTGTTGCTCAGTGTTGCTCAGTGTTGCTCAGTGTTCCTCAGTGTTCCTCAGTGTTCCTCAGGTGTTCCTCAGTGTTCCTCAGTGTTCCTCAGTGTTGCTCAGTGTTGCTCAGGTGTTCCTCAGTGCTACTCAGTGTTCCTCAGTGTTCCTCAGTGCTCCTCAGGTGTTCCTCAGGTGTTCGTCGGTGTTCCTCAGTGTTGCTCAGTGTTCCTCAGGTGTTGCTCAGTGCTGCTCAGTGTTGCTCAGTGTTGCTCAGTGTTCCTCGGTGGTCCTCAGTGTTCCTCGGTGGTCCTCAGTGTTGCTCAGTGTTCCTCAGTGTTCTTCGGTGTTCCTCAGGTGTTCCTCTGTGTTCCTCAGGTGTTCCTCAGGTGTTCCTCAGTGTTGCTCAGTGTTCCTCAGGTGTTCCTCAGGTGTTCCTCAGGTGTTCCTCAGTGTTCCTCAGTGTTGCTCAGTGTTCTTCGGTGTTCCTCAGGTGTTCCTCTGTGTTCCTCAGGTGTTCCTCAGGTGTTCCTCAGTGTTGCTCAGTGTTCCTCAGGTGTTCCTCAGGTGTTCCTCAGTGTTCCTCAGTGTTCCTCAGGTGTTGCTCAGTGTTCCTCACGTGTGGAGCGAATCAAAGCAACTGTTTTCAGGCCTTCCCGCTCAGCTCTCTCCAGCGCTGGACAGCGTTTCTAATATTAACACGGGTCCTAAAGCTCTTGCCAAGACATAACCCTGTATTTTCCAGTGATATTCTCATGAGCTTTTCTCTTTTCTATTGTGTCTCATCTCTATTTCAGCAGTCTGTCTTCAAATCTCCCTCTTGCTCATTCTCTCTGCTCCACCATCAGCCCACTACTGCTGATTGGCTACACTTTGTTGTTATTTCAGTCCGACTAACTTCCAAACAGCATATTTCAAAAACGACTTACCCCACCCTTAACCTGCATTCTTCACAGACACATAGAAACACCTGACAGTCATCACCGTCAACGAGCGTTGTTCAATGGGATGGTCTAATTGCTGCCGTTTCTTATGGTGTCGCCAAGCACCAACCTTCTGGTCTCTCTCTTGAATCCATCACGGAAGTGGCTTAAACTGCAGTTCATCGACTGGCCACTAGAGGCCGGCTGTAGAAGAGACTCAATCCCATAGACCCCCATGTTAAAATGCCCAACTTCACAGCAGAAAAAAGCATGTTTACAGCCTGGTGCAAAAAGTGTTTTTGGTATAGCTATTAGTCTATATAGATATTTTGCGCTTTATGAAAACTCTTAGGGGGGTGATTTTTTTTTAAGTCATACATTTCACTACTAGCCGTTTGTCTGCTGTCTGTTAGCATCACGTCACCTCAGCTAATCCGCCTCGCTGCACATGTTCTTTATCCGGGAGTGACATGCTAACAAGATGGCGACGGTCGGCTCCGGCAACTTTGGGCTTCAGAAACGCTCTTCAGAAACTCTACGGGTGACGTCACACACACTATGCACATATTGTTTTACAGTCTATGGGTGTCGTGTAATGATGTCATCTTGTAACTCAGTGTCACACTGAAACGAATAAAGCCATAACACATATAGCTAAATAAGATCATTACCGTTCATTCACTTAAGTTTAGGACGTTTTTTCGTCACAGTTTCATTCTGTGATGGTGCGTGTCGAACCGCATTCGGATATTGAAACTGGCTTGTTTTGTTGTCCACAATGGAGCGCTGGAATACATGAAGAGATAATAGATGCTGAAACTAATCAATTCATACTAAAGAAGTTTTAAAGGAGGTAAACCTTCATATCATGTATGAACATGTTACTCCAAGAGAGAAGCAGTGAGGAACCAGGATTGATGTGACTCTGAAGCGTTCAGTGTGTGTGGGACGGTTTGCTCAGAGTGGTTCTCATGCGACTGGTAACCGTTACGCCTGTGGAGCAAGTGTGTGTGTGTGTCCGTCACGCACGGGTCACATGCTCTCTCACAGTCTCTCTCCTGCTGGCCTCACATTAGAAGAGCATCTATCAGCACCTCTTAAATGAGTGTCTCGCTTCACCAGCACACACACATCTACGCCTTTTCAAACTTCACTTTATTAAAGATTAATAATAACATACAACCACGCATAGTTAGGATAGCAGATCAAATTGGCTTATCAAGGGAGGAGAAAACACGGGTCCAAATAAACTCCATCAAACAAATGGTGTTTTGGTGCAAATGCTGTGAGTTAGCAGTGAGTTAGCAGTGAGTTAGCAGTGAGTTAGCAGAGAGGTAGCTGTGAGTTAGCAGTGAGTTGTCATTGAGTTAGCAGAGTTAGCTGTGAGTTAGCTGTGAGTTAGCTGTGAGTTAGCAGTGAGTTAGCAGAGAGTTAGCAGTGAGTTAGCAGTGAGTTAGCAGTGAGTTAGCTGTGAGTTAGCAGTGAGTTAGCTGTGAGTTAGCAGTGAGTTAGCTGTGAGTTAGCAGTGAGTTAGCAGTGAGTTAGCAGTGAGTTAGCTGTGAGTTAGCTGTGAGTTAGCAGTGAGTTAGCAGTGAGTTAGCAGTGAGTTAGCAGTGAGTTAGCTGTGAGTTAGCTGTGAGTTAGCTGTGAGTTAGCAGTGAGTTAGCTGTGAGTTAGCTGTGAGTTAGCAGAGAGTTAGCTGTGAGTTAGCAGAGAGTTAGCTGTGAGTTAGCAGAGAGTTAGCTGTGAGTTAGCAGAGAGTTAGCTGTGAGTTAGCTGTGAGTTAGCTGTGAGTTAGCTGTGAGTTAGCAGAGAGTTAGCAGAGAGTTAGCTGTAAGTTAGCAGTGAGTTGTCATTGAGTTAGCAGTGAGTTAGCAGTGAGTTAGCAGTGAGTTAGCTGTGAGTTAGCTGTGAGTTAGCTGTGAGTTAGCTGTGAGTTAGCTGTGAGTTAGCTGTGAGTTAGCAGTGAGTTAGCAGAGAGTTAGCTGTGAGTTAGCAGAGAGTTAGCTGTAAGTTAGCAGTGAGTTGTCATTGAGTTAGCAGTGAGTTGTCATTGAGTTAGCAGTGAGTTAGCAGTGAGTTAGCAGTGAGTTAGCAGTGAGTTAGCAGTGAGTTAGCAGTGAGTTAGCAGTGAGTTAGCAGTGAGTTAGTTAGCAGTGAGTTAGCAGTGAGTTAGCAGTGAGTTAGCTGTGAGTTAGCTGTAAGTTAGCAGTGAGTTGTCATTGAGTTAGCAGAGAGTTAGCAGTGAGTTAGCAGTGAGTTAGCTGTGAGTTAGCTGTGAGTTAGCAGTGAGTTAGCTGTGAGTTAGCTGTGAGTTAGCTTCGAGTTAGCTGTGAGTTAGCAGTGAGTTAGCAGTGAGTTAGCAGTGAGTTAGCTGTGAGTTAGCTGTGAGTTAGCTGTGAGTTAGCTGTGAGTTAGCAGAGAGTTAGCCTTTTGTTGTTTGATTCTCAGTAATGGTGCAATCATCAGCATGTTTCGGTCAGCTAACACTTTCGGTTCGGGGAACGTCCACTCAAAAAGATATCATCTCAAATAATAATGTTGCACTACAAATACTTCTAATCCGTTAGTTAGACTGAACAAATCGTACAATTACAGTACAAAGTAGGGGTGCAACGATATCCTCATGTCATGATTCAAAACATATCACGATACTGAACTCACGATACGATATTATTGCGATACTCCAAGATATATGATTAAAGGTTAACAAAAAAATGTACTGTTGATTAAAATGCTAAATGTGATATTACATTGTGTGTGTAAATGAATAGGATGGGCTAGGTGCTGAAACCCAGCGCAGGACAATGGAGACGCCAGAATAACCATATTCATGATTCTGAAGCTGAAAACACTGAATTATTGTAGATGAATATGCTTGCACTCTTTCACTGACTAGATATATTTACAATAATGTAGTTTTTACTGGTAACAAGACATTAGGCATTATCAGGACCCACACATATTCCCCCATTGCATTCTTATACATTATATTCAACATCGCATATGACACTAAAACTCACAGTACTTTTCACACAGTACTTTTTATTTTGGGTGAACTATACACAATACATATTGTCACTATCCACGATACATATTGAAACATGTTTGATGCATCAAAATATATTTACTATATATTGTTACATAGTACAATGTGATCTGTCAAAATGACAGAAAGCACTTTGAAATGAACCTATCAGACTTCTAGTCTGGGAAGATGTTTCATTCATGCAACGTACTTGTGTGTTACATAATATAGATTCTTATGCTACAGGAATATTTAACACATCAGTAATATGCTGTGAAAATACTTGTTTGAGATTTAGGGTTTATTCATGGTTTACTGAAAGTAATTGGGCTGAGTAATCGATTAATCGCATCTAAAATAACAATTTGTGTTTACATACTATATGTGTGTGTACTGTGTATAATTATTTTGTATATAAATACATACACATGCATGTATATATTTAAGAAATATTTGCATGTATTTACTATATATATATATATATATATATATATATATATTTAGATATAATTTATATTATATATAATATAAATGTTTTATGTATAAATATATTTTTCTTAAATATATACATGCAGGTGTGTGTAATTTTATATACAAAATAATTATACACATTCTACACATACTATTATGTAAACAAACTTTTATTTCATTTTTATTGGCAGTATCTGATTGTGGACGATACTCCCATAATTCACGTCAGAGCAAAAAAGTGGATAGGCAAAACTGTTCAGAACGGATTATTAGTTTGGCATCGTGTTTGATCGCCACCAATCTGTCGTTGTGACGCACTGTATTTAATTTAAAACCGTTTTAAAACACATGTTTCTGACATGCATACAGGTTTTCACAGGCTCATATTAATAGAGAGACTACATGGAATATTTGTATATTTAAATATTAATTTGCGACACCACAGGAATGCAAACAGCATGTAAGTGTTAGCTGCTATCTGTATTGCTGTGGTTACATGTGTGTGTGTGTGTGTGTGTGTGTGTGTGTGTGTGTGTGTGTGTGTGTGTGTGTGTGTGTGTGTGTGTGTGTGTGTGTGTGTGTGTGTGTGTGTGTGAGGGAGCTGAAGGGTGTGGTGGTGACGCTGAGCTCTGATGGACGTCTCCACTGCTCATACATGGGAACCGACCCGTCCTTCTTCACCGCTCCTAAAGTGGAGGCCCGCGAGGTGAACTACGAGGAGCTGGACACCGAGATGAAGAGGCTGCAGAAGCTCATCCGCGACGCCACCAGAACCCAAGGTACTGTACGATAACACACGGGTTATTAGACAAATAAAGCTCAGACGGATACCAAACTCAATGCCTGATCGAAGGAGAGCTTCTGGTTATAACCGGGTCAGCATTTTACTGGCTTTATATGTGTTTAACCTAATACTTAAAGCAACACTATGGAACATTTCTTACGTACGACGCTAGGCTAAATTATTTACGACAGCAGTAATGGACAATTTAGTTTCCAACCTGTAGTGCGACCGCGGAGGAAAAGCCTCATGGTGCTGCTTTCAGCAAAATGCAGTGATGTTTTCCACCTTTGAATCAGTGCATCTTTACTGCTAATGTAACTGGCCGAGTGGTCAGGAGGAAAGAAGAATATCACAGCTATATTATACCAACATAACAATCACAATCGAGTCCAGATTGACACAGTTTAAGGAAAAATGTCACAGCTGAATGTCACACCACATCAAAATTGCTTTGTTGAAATTGAGCGAAAAAACGTATATTTTTTTTAAATATGTTTTAAAATATCTTAAATGTAACTCGACACCCTTGCCTCATTTAGTATGCGCGGCTCTATGAATATGCAAATGAGCCCCGCCTCCACTCACTCACTCACTCACTCAGAGATCCACTGGTTGACGAGCACACGTTGATCTGATTGGTTACAAGGTCGTTTGTGACGTCAGAAACACCAGCGATTTCAAGACGTGTTTTTGAGACTGTCTTTGGTTCACTGCAGTTTTAAGCAGAAAATACTCAGCAATGCTGTCGACTTATGAACTTACACATGTTTGTCTTAAAGCATATTAAAAACACCACATAGACACATAAACAACATTAAAAGCTGGATTTACACCACAGGGGGAATTTAAAATTGTTCAAATCTGATGTTTACAGAAAAGTAAACATAATCTAAAATAAACATAAATCATAGGGGCATTTATTATTAACAGCACTTATAATAAGCACAAAGACTAAACGAATTTAAAGTGAAACTGAAACCTTTTGTTAAAGTTGAACGTCAGTAAAGATAGAACCAGTCAGTTCTGAACCACTAATAACTGACTGTTGTGTCGACCCATATTAACTCATTGCAGAAATCTAAAAACATGAAGATAATTAATGATTTCTGTTATTTCGACCAAAGAAATCTGATCTACTGCGTTTTTCTACTTTACTGCATTAAATGATGCGAATAATGGGATTAAAAGTGAACAAGAGGATGAAAATATTAATTTGTATAAATAAATAGCCTGCAGAAAAGACGGAGGGAGAGACACGAGACAAAGCAAACATGGCGTTGAACTTCACATGTGCACACACTGCTAGCGTGTGTCTGTAACTGTACGTTTGAACTTCACATGTGCACACACTGCTAGCGTGTGTCTGTAACTGTACGTTTGAACTTCACATGTGCACACACTGCTAGCGTGTGTCTGTGTAACTGTACGTTTGAACTTCACATGTGCACACACTGCTAGCGTGTGTCTGTGTAACTGTACGTTTGAACTTCACATGTGCACACACTGCTAGCGTGTGTCTGTGTAACTGTACGTTTGAACTTCACATGTGCACACACTGCTAGCGTGTGTCTGTGTAACTGTACGTTTAAACTTCACATGTGCACACACTGCTAGCGTGTGTCTGTGTAACTGTACGTTTGAACTTCACATGTGCACACACTGCTAGCGTGTGTCTGTGTAACTGTACGTTTGAACTTCACATGTGCACACACTGCTAGCGTGTGTCTGTGTAACTGTACGTTTGAACTTCTCATGTGCACACACTGCTAGCGTGTGTCTGTAACTGTACGTTTGAACTTCACATGTACACACACTGCTAGCGTGTGTCTGTAACTGTACGTTTGAACTTCACATGTACACACACTGCTAGCGTGTCTGTAACTGTACGTTTGAACTTCACATGTGCACACACTGCTAGCGTGTGTCTGTGTGACTGTACGTTTAAACTTCACATGCGCACACACTGCTAGCGTGTGTCTGTGTAACTGTACGTTTGAACTTCACATGTGCACACACTGCTAGCGTGTGTCTGTAACTGTACGTTTAAACTTCACATGCGCACACACTGTTAGCGTGTGTCTGTGTGACTGTACGTTTAAACTTCACATGCGCACACACTGCTAGCGTGTGTCTGTGTAACTGTACGTTTGAACTTCACATGTGCACACACTGCTAGCGTGTGTCTGTAACTGTACGTTTGAACTTCACATGTGCACACACTGCTAGCGTGTGTCTGTAACTGTACGTTTGAACTTCACATGTGCACACACTGCTAGCGTGTGTCTGTGTAACTGTACGTTTGAACTTCACATGTGCACACACTGCTAGCGTGTGTCTGTGTAACTGTACGTTTGAACTTCACATGTGCACACACTGCTAGCGTGTGTCTGTGTAACTGTACGTTTGAACTTCACATGTGCACACACTGCTAGCGTGTGTCTGTGTAACTGTACGTTTGAACTTCACATGTGCACACACAGCTAGCGTGTGTCTGTAACTGTACGTTTGAACTTCACATGTGCACACACTGCTAGCGTGTGTCTCTGTAACTGTATGTTTGAACTTCACATGTGCACACACTGCTAGCGTGGGTCTGTGTAACTGTATGTTTGAACTTCACATGTGCACACACTGCTAGCGTGTGTCTGTGTAACTGTATGTTTGAACTTCACATGTGCACACACTGCTAGCGTGTGTCTGTAACTGTACGTTTGAACTTCACATGTGCACACACTGCTAGCGTGTGTCTGTAACTGTACGTTTGAACTTCACATGTGCACACACTGCTAGCGTGTGTCTGTGTAACTGTACGTTTGAACTTCACATGTGCACACACTGCAAGCGTGTGTCTGTGTAACTGTACGTTTGAACTTCACATGTGCACACACTGCTAGCGTGTGTCTGTGTAACTGTACGTTTGAACTTCACATGTGCACACACTGCTAGCGTGTGTCTGTGTAACTGTATGTTTGAACTTCACATATAAACTGCTAGCGTGTGTCTGTAACTTTACGTTTGAACTTCACATGTGCACACACTGCTAGCGTGTGTCTGTAACTGTACGTTTGAACTTCACATGTGCACACACTGCTAGCGTGTGTCTGTGTAACTGTATGTTTGAACTTCACATATAAACTGCTAGCGTGTGTCTGTAACTGTACGTTTGAACTTCACATGTGCACACACTGCTAGCGTGTGTCTGTGTAACTGTATGTTTGAACTTCACATATACACTGCTAGCGTGTGTCTGTAACTTTACGTTTGAACTTCACATGTGCACACACTGCTAGCGTGTGTCTGTAACTGTACGTTTGAACCTCACATGTGCACACATTGCTAGCATGTGTCTCTGTAACTGTACGTTTGAACTTGCGTCTCCTAGATCTGAAAGTGTGTGTGTGTGTGTGTGTGTGTGTGTGTGTGTGTGTGTGTGTGTGTGTGTGTGTGTGTGTGTGTGTGTGTGTGTGTGTGTGTGTGTGATGTTTGTGCAGATATTGTGCCGAGGCCCGAGACAGAAGAAGAGCTCAGTGTGACCGCTGTCGTCTCGTCTCAGCTCGACCAGCTCTCGGTACAAACACACTATACAACTCTATTTGTTAATGCTACAGTGAGACACACTTCACCACCTACACATATAACTCATGTTTAGCTAATGCTAATGCCTGCAGGCTACAGCGAGACAAACTTCACCACTTACACTGAACACCATACAACTCTATATGCTAATGCCTGCAGTCTACAGCGAGACACACTTCACCAATTACACTGAACACACTATACAACTCTATATGCTAATGCTAATGCCTGCAGACTACAGCGAGACAAACTTCACCACTTACACTGAACACACTATACAACTCTATATGCTAATGCCTGCAGGCTACAGCGAGACAAACTTAACCACTTACACTGAACACCATACAACTCTATATGCTAATGCTAATGCCTGAAGGCTACAGCGAGACACACTTCACCAATTACACTGAACACACTATACAACTCTATATGCTAATGCTAATGCTAATGCCTGCAGGCTACAGCGAGACACACTTCACCAATTACACTGAACACACTATACAACTCCATATGCTAATGCTAATGCCTGCAGGCTACAGCGAGACACACTTCACCACTTACACTGAACACACTATATAACTCATGTTCAGCTAATGCTAATGCTTGCAGGCTACTGTGAGACACACTTCATTACAGTCATAATTACCCTTTTATGTTTTATTCTGTTGCGGAAATGAGCTTCCATGCTTTAAAAAAAAAAGTTATTTTATAAATAATCCACCCTGATGTACACAGGGCAACTCATCTCGTCTCATCTGCTTGCCCGTCGACGGCAACATTGCCTGACAGTTGCCCTGTGTCTCATCACCGTATGGGCCCTTTCATAACTACCCTGTTTGGTCCGGATTTTCTGACTTTTCCGTTTGATCCGAATCAAAATTACAGGTGTGCACCCTCCCCCGGACCAAACAGAGGACATATTTTGTGCTCAGTTCTCAATTCAATTCAATTCCATTCAATTCCATTGCATTGTCTCCCCCAGTGCGCGCTGATAGCGGAGATGAGCGGCCTGCCGGTCCCATCAGTCTCAGTCCAGGTGAGCACAGCTCTTCTTCTGTCGATCTCTGACTGCGTTTACACTGCGAGTCTTCTGTAGATCTCTGACTGCGTTTACACTGCGAGTCTTCTGTAGATCTCTGACTGCGTTTACACTGCGAGTCTTCTGTCGATCTCCGACTGCGTTTACACTGCGAGTCTTCTGTAGATCTCCGACTGCGTTTACACTGCGAGTCTTCTGTAGATCTCTGACTGCGTTTACACTGCGAGTCTTCTGTAGATCTCTTGACTGCGTTTACACTGCGAGTCTTCTGTAGATCTCTGACTGCGTTTACACTGCGAGTCTTCTGTCGATCTCTGACTGCGTTTACACTGCAAGTCTTCTGTAGATCTCTGACTGCGTTTACACTGCGAGTCTTCTGTCGATCTCTGACTGCGTTTACACTGCGAGTCTTCTGTCGATCTCTGACTGCGTTTACACTGCGAGTCTTCTGTCGATCTCTGACTGCGTTTACACTGCGAGTCTTCTGTAGATCTCTGACTGCGTTTACACTGCGAGTCTTCTGTAGATCTCTGACTGCGTTTACACTGCGAGTCTTCTGTAGATCTCTTGACTGCGTTTACACTGCGAGTCTTCTGTAGATCTCCGACTGCGTTTACACTGCGAGTCTTCTGTAGATCTCTTGACTGCGTTTACACTGCGAGTCTTCTGTAGATCTCTGACTGCGTTTACACTGCCAGTCTTCTGTAGATCTCTGACTGCGTTTACACTGCGAGTCTTCTGTAGATCTCTGACTGCGTTTACACTGCGAGTCTTCTGTAGATCTCTGACTGCGTTTACACTGCGAGTCTTCTGTAGATCTCTGACTGCGTTTACACTGCGAGTCTTCTGTCGATCTCTGACTGCGTTTACACTGCGAGTCTTCTGTCGATCTCCGACTGCGTTTACACTGCGAGTCTTCTGTAGATCTCTGACTGCGTTTACACTGCGAGTCTTCTGTAGATCTCTGACTGCGTTTACACTGCGAGTCTTCTGTCGATCTCTGACTGCGTTTACACTGCGAGTCTTCTGTAGATCTCTGACTGCGTTTACACTGCGAGTCTTCTGTCGATCTCTGACTGCGTTTACACTGCGAGTCTTCTGTAGATCTCTTGACTGCGTTTACACTGCGAGTCTTCTGTAGATCTCTGACTGCGTTTACACTGCGAGTCTTCTGTAGATCTCTGACTGCGTTTACACTGCGAGTCTTCTGTCGATCTCTGACTGCGTTTACACTGCGAGTCTTCTGTAGATCTCCGGCTGCGTTTACACTGCGAGTCTTCTGTAGATCTCTGACTGCGTTTACACTGCGAGTCTTCTGTCGATCTCTGACTGCGTTTACACTGCGAGTCTTCTGTAGATCTCTGACTGCGTTTACACTGCGAGTCTTCTGTCGATCTCTGACTGCGTTTACACTGCGAGTCTTCTGTCGATCTCTGACTGCGTTTACACTGCGAGTCTTCTGTAGATCTCTGACTGCGTTTACACTGCGAGTCTTCTGTCGATCTCCGACTGCGTTTACACTGCGAGTCTTCTGTCGATCTCTGACTGCGTTTACACTGCGAGTCTTCTGTCGATCTCCGACTGCGTTTACACTGCGAGTCTTCTGTAGATCTCTGACTGCGTTTACACTGCGAGTCTTCTGTCGATCTCCGACTGCGTTTACACTGCGAGTCTTCTGTAGATCTCTGACTGCGTTTACACTGCGAGTCTTCTGTCGATCTCTGACTGCGTTTACACTGCGAGTCTTCTGTAGATCTCTTGACTACGTTTACACTGCGAGTCTTCTGTAGATCTCTGACTGCGTTTACACTGCGAGTCTTCTGTCGATCTCTGACTGCGTTTACACTGCGAGTCTTCTGTCGATCTCTGACTGCGTTTACACTGCGAGTCTTCTGTAGATCTCCGGCTGCGTTTACACTGCGAGTCTTCTGTCGATCTCTGACTGCGTTTACACTGCGAGTCTTCTGTCGATCTCTGACTGCGTTTACACTGCGAGTCTTCTGTAGATCTCCGACTGCGTTTACACTGCGAGTCTTCTGTCGATCTCTGACTGCGTTTACACTGCGAGTCTTCTGTAGATCTCCGACTGCGTTTACACTGCGAGTCTTCTGTCGATCTCTGACTGCGTTTACACTGCGAGTCTTCTGTCGATCTCCGGCTGCGTTTACACTGCGAGTCTTCTGTAGATCTCCGACTGCGTTTACACTGCGAGTCTTCTGTAGATCTCCGGCTGCGTTTACACTGCGAGTCTTCTGTCGATCTCTGACTGCGTTTACACTGCGAGTCTTCTGTAGATCTCTGACTGCGTTTACACTGCGAGTCTTCTGTAGATCTCTGACTGTAGATCTCTGACTGCGTTTACACTGCGAGTCTTCTGTAGATCTCCGGCTGCGTTTACACTACGAGTCTTCTGTAGATCTCTGACTGCGTTTACACTGCGAGTCTTCTGTAGATCTCTGACTGCGTTTACACTGCAAGTCTTCTGTCGATCTCTGACTGCGTTTACACTGCGAGTCTTCTGTAGATCTCTGACTGCGTTTACACTGCGAGTCTTCTGTAGATCTCTGACTGCGTTTACACTGCGAGTCTTCTGTAGATCTCTGACTGCGTTTACACTGCGAGTCTTCTGTAGATCTCCGACTGCGTTTACACTGCGAGTCTTCTGTAGATCTCCGACTGCGTTTACACTGCGAGTCTTCTGTAGATCTCCGACTGCGTTTACACTGCGAGTCTTCTGTAGATCTCTGACTGCATTTACACTGCGAGTCTTCTGTCGATCTCTGACTGCGTTTACACTGCGAGTCTTCTGTCGATCTCTGACTGCGTTTACACTGCGAGTCTTCTGTCGATCTCCGACTGCGTTTACACTGCGAGTCTTCTGTAGATCTCTGACTGCGTTTACACTGCGAGTCTTCTGTCGATCTCTGACTGCGTTTACACTGCGAGTCTTCTGTCGATCTCTGACTGCGTTTACACTGCGAGTCTTCTGTAGATCTCCGACTGCGTTTACACTGCGAGTCTTCTGTCGATCTCTGACTGCGTTTACACTGCGAGTCTTCTGTAGATCTCTGACTGCGTTTACACTGCGAGTCTTCTGTAGATCTCTGACTGCGTTTACACTGCGAGTCTTCTGTCGATCTCTGACTGCGTTTACACTGCGAGTCTTCTGTAGATCTCCGGCTGCGTTTACACTGCGAGTCTTCTGTAGATCTCTGACTGCGTTTACACTGCGAGTCTTCTGTAGATCTCCGGCTGCGTTTACACTGCGAGTCTTCTGTCGATCTCTGACTGCGTTTACACTGCGAGTCTTCTGTAGATCTCCGGCTGCGTTTACACTGCGAGTCTTCTGTAGATCTCCGACTGCGTTTACACTGCGAGTCTTCTGTAGATCTCCGGCTGCGTTTACACTGCG
>CM060631.1:35473167-35493167 GCA_030578275.1 Meda fulgida | reverse complement strand
GCATAGAATGCACTAATAATGGGTGAAATAGTCTTCGTGTTTTTATCAGCACTCTTCAGGAGTTTAGTCAAGAGAAGGTATTATAGCAGGTGTCGTGATTCAAGCACACAATGACATTAAATGTTGTTCCACACTCGGAGACTCTGGAAAAGAGCTTATGAATTTGATAGAGATGTGATTTAAAAAGATTGTGATAGAATGAAAGAACAGCAGCTGAATTGAGTAAATCACCCACTGCTGGTTTATTACAAAATAAAAGTTTGTGTTTACAAAATATATATGTGAGTGTACTGTGTATAATTATTTTGTATATAAATGCACACAAATGCATTAGAAATATTTGCATATACTGTATATATATTTATACATAATTGATATTACATATAAATATAAATATTTTATATATAAATGTAAAAAAAACTTAAATATTTACATGCATGTGTGTGCATTTATATATACAAAATAATTATACACAGTACACACATATATTATGAAAACAAACTTTTATTTTGGGTGGGATTAATCATTTCACAGCACTAGTATATACACCTATGTGTTCCTAACACAGTATAATGAGCGTGACCCAGATCACCAGTAGACGTGTAAGTGCTGAGATGCAGGACTCAATGGTGCCCTAAAGGTCACACACACACCCCTTTAATCCTCACAACACACACTCACGCTGCTTTTGTCCAGGGAATTCCTGTCTAAGTGCTTCTGTGCTGTGTGTAATGCGTGTTCTGTGTGTGTTCTGTGTGGGCTACTGTCAGCGCAGGGCAAGAGAGGTCAGCACAAATGGCCCTAGTTTAACCACCTACATGCCAGACTGGTTTAAAGAGGGGTGTCACGCTTTCTGCCGAGCCGACGGACTAGTGTTTGCCCACGGCACTGAGAGAGAGAGGTTAAAAGCTTGAGAAAGAGAGAGAGAGCTTTTAAAGCACATAGAAAGTGCTGTCGCCTGATGAGTTGATAGGAGCTCTGACTGAGAGAGTGTGTGTGAGTGACAGTCAGACATTTGTGTGTGTGTGTGTGTGTGTGTGTGTGCGTGCTGGTGGGCCAGACACTTAATCTAAGTGCTCAGCAATCAGGCATTACTGCGGTTCAGTCACCTGTGTGAACACACACAACACTACACATGAAGCAGATCACCTTACTAAAGACCACACAAACCAACTCAACTGACTCGAGTGGATTTTAAAAGGGACATACCAGGAAAATCTGACGTTTTCCATGTTTAAGTGCTATAATCGGGTCCCCGGTGCTTCTACCAGCCCAGAAAACGTAAAAAGTGAAATCCAGTAACTTTGTTTTGGTGAGTCTTTCTCTGCAAGCATGACAAAACATAAGCCGATCAGATTTCGCTCCCCTTCTGACGTATGAAGAGGATCTTATTATAATATTACTGGCCCTTAATCTGCACGTGTACACACGGCACGACATTTGGTTCAGTGTAACTCCACATCAACTACATATATGTCTCCACTAAAATTCTCCAGTAGGACTTGCACAGTTAGTGCTGAACATAATGATACTTGTGAACCCGGTCAGACTAACCAGCATAAGAGAGAAAAGAACCTCAACGGGCACAGGCCTGGAGTTAAAGGGCCAAGGGCTTGTGAGAAAACGGCATGGGACGCGGTAAACAAACATCTATGCTTTGCATTGGAAAGATTAACTGGTACAGTTGAAAAGAAGCTGGATTAATTTGGGGACATCATTTACGCATTTGGAAGTGAGAGGTTTGGTGTGGAAGAAAGGAAGGAAAAAGTACTCCTGGAAAGTCTAGATGGCAGCAGAAGATTGAAGGGTTAATCAGAGAAAGGAGACAGCTGAGGAAGCAATGGAGAAGAGCAGAACAAAGTCAGAAGCAGGGACTCAATCTCTTACAAAAGGCCATAAAAGATAAGCTTGCAACATTGCGCAGAGCTGAGCGCCTATAGAAACGCTACAAAAAGGAGCGTCCGAGAACTAATTTCTATAAAGACATTCAAATTTGTAAAGAAGTTATTCACCAGTGAGAAGAGCATCTACGGTTGAGCTGGAGAGATATTTGGAGGAAACACATACAGATGCAAAAAGGCATGAGCCTATGTTGATTTCGCCAGACATCCCACCTATCAATCCACCAGAATACCAAATGGAGGACTGTACACCTAAGTGGAAAGAGGTGGAGCAGGCTGTGAGAAAGGCAAGGAATTCATCGTCTCCAGGGCCTAATGGAGTTTCGTACAGAATGTACAAGAGTGCTTCAGGAGTTCTACAAATTCTGTGGAAATTGATGAAAGTGGCATGGGAAAAACAGGTTGCAGCTAGAGCATGGCGCTGAGCAGGTGGAGTCTTTATACCTAGAGACAAGCATCAGTCATTTTCGTCCTATTTCACTATTAAACATTGAAGGCAAGATTTTCTTTAGCATTATTGCTCAGAGATAGTCAACCTACCTATTAAAGAACTGCTTCATTGCCGTTTCAATACAAAAAGCGGGCATTCCAGGTTTCTCAGGATGCTAAGAACACATCTGTGTGATCTGGCAACAAATTCAGTCAGCTAAAAAGGAGAGGAAGGAGCTCCATGTGACATTCCTGGATTTGGCTAATGCATATGGTTCAGTGCCACATGAGCTTCTTTGGGCAGCATTTGATTTTTTCAGTGTACCGATGACAATAACAAATTTAGTTAAAGCCTTCTTTGGAGATTGGCAATTTAGTTTCTCAACTTCAGAATTCAGCACTACATGGCAATGCCTAGAGGTTGGAATAATGGCAGGATGCATCATTTCTCCAGCTGCTTTTACCATGACAATGAAAGTAATCATTAGGGCATCAAAAGGGTTAGTAGGAGGAGAGCGATTGGCTTCTGGGATGCGACTACCACCAATCAGAGCATACATGGATGACATGACAACCATGACTACAACAGTAGCCTGCACTAATCAGTTATTGGGTAAATTAACCAACAACATTGAATGGGCACCAATGCAATTTAAACCCTCTAAATCAAGCAGCATCTCTATAATTAAAGGCAAAGTAGTAGATAAAACATTCTTCATTAATGATGAGGCAATACCAACAGTGTCTGAGAAACCAGTGAAGAGTCTTGAGCCCCTTTCACACAGAGATTCCAGAAAATACACGGATAATGTGTCCCGGGATCATTTGATTTTGGTTCATTCACACTGCCAGTGATTTTCCGGAATCTGTGAGTGCGTTCACACACATCCCGTAAAGATCCCGTAAAGACACATGACGTCAGGATGTGTTGTAGAAAGTCCAGTCTAATCTTCCGCTACCACTCTTTCCATTGTAGTCGTGCACTTGGTGGATTTTTTTACGCAGCATCTTAAGTTTACTAATGATCTGCGCTTTCGATCTCAAGAAATCATGCTCAAGCATTTTTTTCCAGATTCGGTTGTACACTAACGCATCGTGTACCGTTCCACAAAGCTGGGGAACGATCTCAGCTTCAGCGGGAGAGTCAGGAGCTCCTGGTCTCTGCTTCATTCTATTTTGCAGTCATTTTTTCGTTCTGTCTTTGCTGATGACAAACACAAACTTTCTTCTAAGAGCAACAAAATACCCTTTTACGGCATTGGTCCTGGCTTTTGTTCACACAGGACGTGTTCCGGGACTGATCCCGGCGATGTTTCTAGGTCCCCATCCCGACACAAGGCAGCCCCAGCTCAAAGGAGGAAGCTGGTAGTCAACAAGGTGCAGAAGCAGGAGGAGAGGATGAGGTCTATAAAGGTCAATTCCCAGGCCAGGCAGGGAGAATAGATGAGATGGGAGAGTGTGGAACATCACAAGATGGGCTGGCATTAACCTTCTGGGGACGGATTGGGCGGCACCGCCCAAAATGGCATACTTTTACAAATGTGTAATTATCTTAAAAACTATTAATGATAGAGAGGTGCGGTCTTTTTTGCCGTCTTCCTCAGATTCCGCTGAAAACAGTGATAACAAGCTTACCCGGCTTGTATACACACTTCCTTGTTGCGCAATACCACTACGTCAAAGGCCAATGAAATCGATGTTGTTTGGCAGATTCACGAGCAACAACCAATGGAAAAATTGCAGATGGAGGAATATTTTCTTACCCAATCAGAGGAAGATTACCATGACGTATTCTAGCAAATCGGAGGATTCTGTAGCCTTGCAAGGGGTGGTACTATATACTATTACGCAAACAGCGTTGAGTGGCAGAAACGACAGAAAGCGAACGGACGCGTCAAGTATAAACAAGGCTTTACGGAGCGAGAGCGCACAGAGATATGAGAGAGAGACAGAACAATTATAATATATATTTATATATACACATACAATTATACCATTATTTATTGTTTTAGCACTTTTATGATGGCAAGCAATAAACGATTTACGGGGGAACCAGCTCTGGAACAATAACTGGAGAGTGACGAGGAGAAAGCATTCCTATGAAAAACGCCTGGGACTATTTGTAAATAAAGTTACATTTTTCTTTTTTTTTTATGAAACGTTACATTTTCATTTACACATTTTATTTAACAATTACACATGTCTGTCAAGCAAAGGCTTTGAGAAATATATTTTTTGTTCAAAAACTGTTCACTATTGTTGAGTGATGTGTGATTTTCAGAAATAAATGCCAAAAATCGAATTTCCGTTTTTAAAATTCTCTAGTTTATTGTACATTTTCACTCATACTTCCTTTATAAAGATATTACATATCTGCTTATGTTAGCTTAGGGTCTTCTGAATCCATGGATACCAAACACATAGTGTTCCATCTCCATTACATACTGTATAGTTTATAAGCCCAAATGTAAAAATTGAGAAAACGGACAAAAAAGAGCTTAGTCCCCAGAGGGTTGAGGCACATTTTGACAGGATGTAAGGTGGCTCTTAGCCAAGGACGGTTTACTTGGTGCCATGACCAGGTACTGCGATGTTTGGCTTTAGCAATTGGAAGACAAGCGTAACATGACCAATAAGTTGCCACCTGTTCTAGCAAAACATTACACACAGAATTAATTTGTTACATTTATATAGCGCTTTTCTGGGCACTCAAAGCGCTTTACATGTGAACGCAGCTTTATTTTTCCACTTGAGATTGCCACCACTAACCTTCGACCAGATACTGTCTTGTGGTCTGGATCAGCACGCCTTGTTCACCTGATAGAGTTAACAGTGCCATGAGAGGACGCTGTAGATGAGGCGTATGAGAGGAAGAAACTGCGGTATGCTCATCTAGCCACTGAAGCAGAACAGCGAGGATGGAGAGTCTGGGTTTATCCAATGGAAGTGGGTTATAGAGGATTTGTGGCACACTCTACAACCCGGTTTCTCAGAGACGTCGGAGTCAGTGGCCAAAAGTTGCGTTGCACAGTGAAGAACTTATCTGAAGCAGCAGAGAGGAGCAGCAACTGGCTGTGGGTGAGACGGAAAGATTCTGGCTGCCTGTGTACAGGCCGACACTTGAAGAGTCTGTTGGATTGTTTGTATAGTTTGCATAGTTATCATAGTTATTACAATCCTGTGTACTGTATTTTGCGTGAATGTGGATTTGTGTTGGACAGATATTGTTGTTTTGCGGTAGGAAGTATGCCATATGGAACCATTGCCACTGAACCTGCTTTAACGACGACAGTGGGGCTTCGTCAGCCTTAGTCAAACGGGTTGGCGCATATGGTCAGGTTGCGGTTAGAGATTGTGGTTGGGTCACATCAAGGGTTTATGCCACTGAACTACGAGGAAGGAGCAGCCCCAGCAGCAGGAGGGATCTCTAGCACAATAGAAAGAAAGAAACGCTGATGTACAGGTAAGTAATCTGGGCTGAGTTGAGTGGGGGACGGAGGGGGGTGACTCTGGGACACCAGAATCACTGTCGAATCCTCTTGAGGTGTCGTAGGCTAGTTGACGAAACACTGAGGACGGAAGGTGCCCAGTTGAAGACCCCAGAGATGTGCCCTACTCAGCTCAATCCAGACGGCTGTCGTGCTGATCCGCTCGGGGGACCGCGCTGAGAGTGATCCCCGGAGCCAGCATCGCAGCCGTTGTGTGTGCTGAGGAAATACTTCAGGCCTTAACACCAGACAGAAGGATATTCACATCACCACATGGAAGGAAGCGTAATTGGATGGAGATGCATAGGTTACTGTAAAGCTACGTCTTAGTTGGTGATTATCTTGGCGAAAGCCGAGTGCAAATCAGCATGAAGTTTTAACATCTACTCCCGTGTAATGGAAATCAGAAACGTCTAAAAGTGAAACTTCCTGAGTCTCTCCGTGAGGCTGCACTCGCTACTGCTTATTTCTGAGATCCTGGATGAGTGATATTCGCTTGTGATTGTTATTGCTGGAGTATCTGAAGCTTGTGTTACGGCTCCACCTTCTTCTGAACAGGAGCGGAGCAACAGCTCATTTGCATTTCAAGTGACACACACACAAATTGCATGTTTTTGCTCACACCCAAAAAGGGGCAAATTTGACAAGCTATAATAAATGATCTGGTATTTTGAGCTGAAATTTCACAGACATATTCTGGGGACACTGTAGATTTATATTACATCTTGTGAAAAGGGGCATAATATGTCTTTAAGAATAATCAAAGTAAAACTGAGATGGCAGTATGAGTGATTTGATAGGAGTTTTATGCACTGCGTTTTTCAGAGTGAAGTGTGCCACTGTGTTCATGTTTGCTGTTGTGTGTTTGCTGTTGTGTGTTTGATGTGTGTATTTAATGTGTGTGTTTGATGTGTGTGTTTGCTGTTGTGTGTTACAGGCAGTGGCAGTGAGTCGGTGGTGAGGTTCTCAGTGTTTCTGAACGGTGTTTATCCTCCAGCGGATCTGAGTGGAGATATCGCGGTGTCTTACAGCTCGGCTACAGGTACAGCCACACACACACACACACACACACACACACACACACACACACACACACACACACACACAGACACTCCTCACACACACATTCCTGACACACACATTCCTGACACACACACACACTCTCACACACACACTCCACACTCACACATTCCTCACCCACACACTCCTCACACACACACACTCCTCACACACACACTCCTCACTCACACACTCTTCACACACACTCCTCACACACTCATACTCCTCACACACACACTCCTCACTCACACACACCTCACTCACACACTCCTCACACACACACACACACACACACACACTCCTCACTCACACACTCCTCACACACACACACACACACACACACTCCTCTCATACACAGCTCCTTACACACACACACACACACACACACACACACACACACACACACATTCCTCTCATACACAGCTCCTTACACACACACACACACACACACACACACACACACACACACACACACACACACACACACACACACACACTCCTCTCATACACAGCTCCTCACACACACACTCCCACGCTCTGTTAGTCTGAGCTCTGGAACACATTAGCCTCTTTCCTCACGTCTTTAAGCCCTTTTACTCATTTCAAGATGTGTGGATGTGTGCCAGAGCAGGAGAGCAGAGAAAGAGTGTCTTGTGCTGCCGGCTCTCCTGGATCGTGTCTATGTTGGCAGAGACCGCTGGAAAACTTCCTGAAAATATCCGGGAGTTTCCCTTTTCTTTGGCTCTCTTTTTCTTTCTGTCCTTTTGAAAATACTGAGTCTGTTTAACACATTAGATTGCAGGTAGGACTACACACACACACACACACACACACACACACACTCTCACGCACACACACACACACACACTCTCACGCACACGCACATACACACACAAACACACACACACACATTTTTCTAACTATCTAAATGAGGACACTTCTATTGTTTTATATTAATCTATATGTATAACCAAAACCTAA
The DNA here is from genome assembly GCA_030578275.1 of Meda fulgida. Classification (NCBI taxonomy): domain Eukaryota; kingdom Metazoa; phylum Chordata; class Actinopteri; order Cypriniformes; family Leuciscidae; genus Meda; species Meda fulgida. Next base: position 35,485,309 of record CM060631.1, on the reverse strand, counting down.
CGCTATAAGAAACCTTCTAAACGTTTCAGAACTCAGGCTTTGTCATCTTTGTCAATAAAAGTCATAACTGTTGGTGGACTGTAAACAATGCTGTTTACAACATACAATACAGTGCTATATTCAAAACGGTTTAATATTCTGTATAGTATAAAGCTAATTATAATAGCTTTTAGAATCACACACACACACACACACACACACACACACAGACCCGGGGAAACCCCTCTCACTCTCTTCACTGTAATGGCTCTCAGTTTCTTTTACTCTTTCTATTCATCTCTCTCTCTCTCTCTCTCTCTCTCTCTCTCTCTCTCTCTCTGTCTCTCTCTCTCACAAACAAACACACTCACTCACACACACACACACACACACACATTCGCACTCACACACACGCACTCACACACACACACACTCGCACTCACACACTCACACACTTGCACACACACCCATGTCTACTTTTTCTAAAAAAATCGCTGGATGGAAATGCCAAGATGTGCATAGATTCTAATAATGCGCATAAATAAAGTATGCACTCGGTTGACATGCACATAAACTATGATGGAAATATTTATCAAATAAATCTCTCGATGAGCAACAAGAAACTCACGTGACTTTGCCTGAGCGTCAGCTGTGATTGGATAACTGGAGTAACCAGTGGACCAATCACATCGCAGCATCTCTAATGTTGGTTTGATGTTTCTGGAAGTGGAAGTGTGTGATCAGAATGATTGTGTGTAATTCCCTCCAGAAGCGTCTCACAGGAAGTGATGATTTTGTTCTCCTGAACACATGGGATGGAAACGCTGCTTTATTCGTTAGTGCTTTATGCATTATTACAATTACACACAAGTTAAATTCTTGCAACTTTTGAAAGAAACAGCGAATGCGAGATGTGGAGCTTCATGAAGTTTGTGTCATTCTCTCTCTGACAGTGACACTGTTGTGGTCATGTTTAGCTGTTGTGTTAAACCAAAACACAACTATAAGAAACACTTTCACAATTTACTTTTAACTAAGATATTCACATTACTGTAATGCAATTTTATGTACAAAAGCATAGTGTTTAAATGCTAAGAATTTCTACATTATGCTAGTATTTATGTTGATTTAAAAATAAAGAAAAATGAAAAGAAAAATGTATTCTATATTACAGTACTGGAAATCCCCACTGAAAGATAATAATATTTTCTAGTGTTTCTAAAAGAGTCTCTTCTGCTCAATTCTAGCAGAAACCTCCAGAAAGAGTTCGTGTTTCGGGTGTACGTTCCAGTGAGAGTGTGGAGCCTTCTCATGTTTAAATCCACTCTGAAGATTTCTAGCACAGAGGATGTGTGTGTCAGATGCAGCCGTGTGTGTGTGTAGGAACTGCAGGAATAGCTCTGGAGAACAGGAGGGATGAGAGTGTGTGGTCGGGAGTGTGTGTGTGTTTGGGAGAGTGTGTGTTTTTGGAGTGTGTGTGTGTGTTTGGAAGTATGTTTTTGGGAGTGTGTGTGTGTGTGTGTTTGTTTTTGGGAGTGTGTTTTTGAGAGTGTGTGTTTGGGAATTTGTGTTTTTGGGAGTGTGTGTTTTTGGGAGTGTGCATTTTTGAGAGTTTGTTTTTGGGAGTGTGTGTTTGGGAGTGTGTTTTTGAGGGTGTGTGTTTGGTAGTGTGTTTTTGAGGGTGTGTGTTTGGAAGTGTGTTTTTGGGAGTGTGTGTTTGGGAGTGTGTGTGTGTGTGTGTGTGTGTGTGTGTGCGTGTTTTTGGGAGTGTGTGTATATAGGATTGTGTTTGGGTTAGTGTGTGGTCGGGAGTTTGTGCTTGGGAGTATGTGTGTGTGGGGGTGTTTGGGAGAGTGTGTTTGGGAGTGTGTTTTGGGAGTGTGTGTGTGTTTGGGAGTGTGCGTGTTTGGGAGAGTGTGGTCGGTTGTGTGTTTGGGAGTGTGTGTATCTGGGAAAAACTGGGAGTGTTTTTTGGAGTGTGTGTGTGTTTGGGAATGTGTTTTTGTGAGTGCGAGTTTGGGAGTGTGTGTTTTTGGGAGTGTGTGGATTTTTGGGAGTGTGTGTTTGGGAGTGTGTTTTTGGAGGTGTGCGTGTTTGGGAGTTTGTGTTTTTGGGAGTGTGTGGATTTTTGGGAGTGTGTTTTTGGGAATGTGTTTGGGAGTGTGTTTTTGGGAGTGTGTGTTTGGGAGTGTGTGTTTGGGAGTGTGTGCGTGTTTGGGAGTGTGTGTGTTTGGGAGAGTGTGTGTTTGGGAGAGTGGTCGGGTGTGTGTGTGTGTTTGGGAGAGTGTGTGTTTTGGGAGAGTGTGTGTGGATTTTTGGGAGTGTGTGTTTGGCAGTGTGTTTTTGGAGGTGTGCATTTTTGGGAGTGTGTGGATTTTTGAGAGTGTGTGTTTGGGAGTGTGTTTTTGGGAGTGTGTTTTTGGGAGTGTGTGTTTGGGAGTGTGTGTTTGGGAGAGTGTTTTTGGGAGTGTGTGGTTGTTTGGGAGGGTGTTTTGGTAGTGTGTTTGCGTGTGTGTTTGGGAGAGTGTGTGTTTGGGAGAGTGTGGTCGGGTGTGTGTGTGTTTGGGAGTGTATGTGTTTGGGAGAGTGTGGTCGGGTGTGTGTTTGTGTGTGTGTGTGTGTGTGTGTATGTTTGGGAGAGTGGTCGGGTGTGTGTGTGTGTGTGTGTGTTTGGGAGGGTGTGCGTGTTTGGGAGTGTGTGTGCGTGTTTGGGAGTGTGTGTGTGTGTGTGTGTTTGGGAGAGTGTGTGTTTGGGAGAGTTGTCGGATGTGTGTGTGTGTGTAATTGGGAGGGCGTGCGTGTTTGGGAGTGTTTTGTGTTTGGGAGAGTGGTCGTGTGTGTGTGTTTGGGAGTGAGGTCGGGTGTGTGTGTGTGTTTGGGAGAGTGTGTGTTTGGGAGAGTGTGTGTTTGGGAGTGTGTGTGTTTGGGAGTGTGTGAGTGTTTGGGAGAGTGTGTGTATGTGTGTGTGTGTGTGTTTGGGAGTGTGTGTGTGTGTTTGGGTTTGTCGTTTTTGGGAGTGTGTGTGTGTGTGTGTGTTTGGGAGTGTGCGCGTGTTTGAGTGAGTGAGTGTGTGTTTGGGAGTGTGTGTTTGGGAGAGTGTGTGTGTGTGTGTGTGTGTTGTAGCGTGTGTGTGTGTGTTTGAGTGAGTGTGTGTGTGTGTGTGTTTGGGAGTGTATGTATGTGTGTGTTTGGCAGTGTATATGTGTTTGGGAGTGTTTGTGTGTGAATGTGCATGTGTTTTAGTGAGTGAGTGTGTGTTTGGGAGAGTGTGTGTGTTTGGGAGAGTGTGTTTGGGAGTGTGCATGTTTGGGAGAGTGTTTTTGGAGTGTGTGTGTTTTTGTGAGTGTGTGTTTGGGAGTGTGTGTTTGGGAGTGTGTGTTTGGGAGTGTGTGTTTGGGAGTGTGTGGTCGGGTGTGTGTTTGGGAGAGTGTGTTTTTTGGAGTGTGTGGTTTGTTTGGGAGGGTGTTTTTGGGAGTGTGTGTGTGTGTTTGGGAGAGTGTGTGTTTGGAAGAGTGTGGTCGGGTGTGTGTGTTTGGGAGAGTGTGTGTTTTGGAGAGTCAAGTCAAGTCAAGTCAAGTCAAGTGTATTTATATAGCGCTTTTCACAATATAAATTGCATCAAAGCAGCTTCACAATATCAATCAAATAACATAATGTTTGTTTCTTAGTGAAAAAACATCCACGTTTGGTAGGGCTGATCAATGGTATTAATGCTTGGCTAATTATTTTGAATATCCCCAACTGAACAAGCCAAAGGCAACAGTGGCAAGGAACCGAAAAACTCCATCAAGTGACCTACTGGTGTCCTAAAACTCCATTAGGTGACCTAATGGAGAAAAAAAAAAAACCTTGGGAGAACCCAGGCTCAGTCGGGGGCCAGTTCTCCTCTGGCGTTTATGAACTAGAGGCCGGATTTACAGTAACTGTAAATTTGATACAGAATTTTGTTTTATTTTATCACTTCGGGGTGGGTACGCGAACCGGAATCACAACATTTTATCTGTAGAGTGGGAAAGGGATCCTCCATAGGGAGAGGCTAGTTGGCACTTCAGCACTGCGTTGTCATCGGGTCCAGGCAAAGCTCCTAGTCAGATCTGGATACGGCCTGGATCCGGTCGGCTGCGGGAAAACCTCGGGATAAACAAAGACACTAAAATTAGCGTAGATGCCATTCTTCTTATGATGATGTAACGAGTACATCAGGATTTAAGGGAAGTGTTCCCAGTTCCGGCTGACCTAATCTATGCAGCCTAATATTGAATTATAGAAGTCTATAATATATTATGTGTATGCTAGGTCAAAGAGATGTGTTTTTAGTCTAGCTTTGAACTGACAGAGTGTGTCTGCTTCCCGGACAATGGTAGGAAGACTGTTCCAAAGTTTTGGTGCTAAATAGGAAAAGGATCTACCGCCCGCAGTCGATTTTGAAATTCTAGGTATTATCAACTGGCCCGAATTTTGAGATCGCAATAGACGTGAAGGACTATAATGCGTTAAGAGCTCGCTCAAGTACTGCGGAGCTAAACCATTTAGTGCTTTGTAAGTAATCAACAATATTTTAAAATTTATACGATGTTTAATAGGCAGCCAATGCAGTGTTGACAGAACCGGGCTAATATGGTCATATTTCCTGGTTCTAGTAAGAACTCGAGCGGCTGCGTTTTGGACCAGCTGTAGTTTATTTATTAAGCGTGCAGGGCAACCACCCAAAAGAGCATTACAATAATCTAGTCTTGTTGTCATGAAAGCATGAACTAATTGTTCCGCATTTGTTAATGAGAGCATATGTCGTAATTTAGATATATTTTTAAGATGGAAAAATGCGGTTTTACAGATACTAGACACATGACTTTCAAATGAAAGATTGCTATCAAAGAGCACACCCAGGTTCCTAACCGACGACGAAGACTTAACAGAGCAGCCATCAAGGGTTAGACAGTATTCTAGGTTATTACGTGTGGAAGTTTTTTGTCCAATAATTAGAATCTCTGTTTTTTCAGAGTTTAGTAGTAGGAAATTACTAGTCATCCAATTTTTTATATCAGCTATGCATTCCGTTAATTTTGTGAATTGGTAAGTTTCGTTAGGTTTTGAAGAAATATACAGCTGAGTATCATCGGCATAACAATGAAAGCTAATTCCATGTTTCCTAATGATATGTCCTAATGGTAGCATGTACAGAGTGAACAGCAGCGGTCCTAGTACTGAGCCTTGTGGTACGCCATACTGAACTTGTGATCGATAAGACATCTCTTCATTTACTGCTACAAACTGATAACGGTCAGATAAGTATGATTTAAACCATGCTAGTGCAATTCCACTAATGCCAACATAGTTTTCCAGTCTATTTAAAAGAATGTTGTGGTCAATTGTGTCAAATGCAGCACTAAGATCAAGTAACACTAATAGAGAGATACAACCACGATCGGATGATAAAAGTAAATCATTTGTAACTCTAATGAGAGCTGTCTCAGTACTATGGTGCGGTCTAAATCCTGACTGAAAATCCTCGCAGATATCATTTCTTTCAAGAAAGGAACACAGTTGTGAGGATACTGCTTTTTCTAATATCTTTGACAGAAAAGGCAGATTTGAGATCGGCCTGTAATTGACTAATTCTGAAGGATCAAGTTGCGGTTTTTTAACAAGCGGTTTTATCATAGCCAGCTTAAAGGTTTTTGGTACATATCCTAGAGACAAAGACGAATTAATGATATTAAGAAGAGGATCTATGATCTGTGGAAGCATCTCTTTCAGTAGCTTAGTCGGTATAGGGTCTAACATACAAGTTGTCGATTTAGATGAATTAACGAGTTTGCAGAAATCTTCCTCTCCTATAGCAACAAATGAAAACAATTTTTCCTCAGGGAGACTACAATGCACTCCCTGATGCGATACTGTAGTAGACGGTTGCATAGTTATAATTTTGTCCCTGATATTATCAATCTTATAAGTGAAGAAGTTCATAAAGTCATTACTGTGTTGGCCTGAAACTTCTGTGCTTAAAGCTTTCTTTTTCGTTAGTTTAGCCACTGTTTCAAATAAATACCTAGGATTATGTTTATTTTCTTCTAATAGGGTTGAAAAATAAGCAGATCTAGCAGCTTTTAAAGCCTCTCTGTAAGCAATCGAGCTCTCTTTCCATGAAATCCGAAATACCTCTAGTTTTGTTTTCTTCCAGTTGCGCTCCATTTTTCTGGCTGCTCTCTTAAGGGCCTGAGTGTGCTCGTTGTACCACGGCGTTGGACTATTTTCTTTAATCTTCTTTAAGCGCAACGGAGCAACTGCGTCTAAAGTGCTGGAAAAGAGAGAGTTAAAAGTTTCTGTTGCAATATCGAGTTCTTCTAAGCTATCCGGGATGCTGAGATGATGAAACTGATTAGGAAGATTATTGATAAAGCAATCTTTAGTGGCAGAAGTTATAGGTCTAACATATTTATAACACGGAGTCGGCTTTGCAGCCTTGGCTAAATGTAATTTACATGAGACTAGATAATGGTCTGAGATGTCATCGCTCTGCTGCAGAATTTCAACGGCATCAACATCTATTCCATGTGATAATATTAGATCTAGAGTATGATTACGACAATGAGTGGGTCCTGACACGTGTTGTCTAACTCCAATTGAGTTTACAATGTCTTTAAGTGCCAATCCCAATGCATCTTTTTCATTATCTACATGTATATTAAAATCACCAACAATTAGTACTTTATCGTTAGCCAATACTAATTCTGATAGAAAGTCCGCAAATTCTTTGATAAAATCTTTATGGTGCCCTGGTGGCCTGTATACAGTAGCCAGCAGAAATCTCAAACGTGATTTATCGTTTACACTATATATTTTTACATTAAGCACCAACACTTCAAAAGAAGTATATTTAAAAATAGATTTCTTAGTGGTTTTGAAAATATTACTATAAATTACAGCAACACCTCCCCCTTTGCGTTTTAGACGAGGTTCATGTTTATAACAGTAATCTTGTGGGGTTGACTCATTTAAAGTAATGTAATCGTTTGGTTTTAGCCAGGTTTCTGTCAAACACAGCACATCTAGATTATAACTTGAAATCATATCATTAACTATGAGCGATTTTGAAGTAAGGGATCGAATATTCAGCAACCCAAGCTTTATCATTTGTTCATCTGTATTATATCTGTTTTTTATTTGTTGAACATCAATTAAATTTTTTACCTGACGTTTTTTGGATTTCCAAATTCGGGGAACAGACACAGTCTCTATATGATGATATCTAGGTGAAAGAGGCTCTATGTGATGGGATTTATCTGACCTTGGTGACGCGAGGCCGCTAGCAGACGGTCGGTTTAGCCAGTCTGTCTGCTTCCTGACCTGAGCCCCAGATTGTCATGTTTTAGCTCTAAGACTATGTGCCATATTACTAGAGAGAAGAGCAGCACCATCCCAGGAGGGATGAACACCATCTCTTTTCAACAGGTCAGGCTTGCCCCAAAAACTTTTCCAATTGTCTATGAATTCTATATTATTCAACGGACACCACTTAGACAACCAACCATTGAGTGAGGCCAATCTGCTAAATATCTCATCACTCCTGCGAACAGGAAGGGGGCCAGAGAAAATTACAGTGCCTGACATCGTACTTGCGAGTTTACACACCTCTTTAATATTAATTTTGGTGATCTCCGACTGGCGGAGTCGAACATCATTAGTGCCGACATGAATAATGATCTTAGAGAATTTACGATTAGCATTAGCCAGCACTTTTAAATTTGCTTTGATGTCAGGCGCTCTGGCTCCCGGCAAACATGTGACTATGGTGGCTGGTGTCTCTATTTTCACGTTCCGTGTGATCGAATCACCAATTACCAGGGCACAATCAACAGAATTCTCAGTGGGTGTTTCACTGAGTGGGGCAAATCGATTTGTTATGGCAATCGGAACGGAAGGGTGGTTTTTTAATCCGCGACTAGAGCGATCTCTCACGGTCACCCATCTGCCCTGCTGCCTGGGCTCTACTTCAGCCGGAACCGAATCATGTACAGAGTTCACTATGCTAGGCGCATCCAAAATAGTATCTAAAGCTCTAGTACTATCCTTACTATCCTCAATTAAAGTTTGGATGCGTGTCTCTAGCTCTGAAATCTTCTCCGTCAGCCTGACTGTCTCCTTGCATTTATCACAAATAAATCCTATATTGCCATCGGAGAAGGCTACACTAAACATATGACATGTGACACAGGTGACAATAACAGGACAAGACATTACTCACCGTTTGTGTTGACTGATTCTTACTTACCTGGGCTTTTATGAACTCAAAGGCGCGGGCGCGCGAGAGAAAATAAATAATAAATAAATGAGCGCGGGTGGCGCGTAAACACGCGTTCTGTGCTAACAATAACGGAAGCTAGCGATGTAAGGTTAATCTGAGATGGTGGGTAAACTATATTTAGTAATATAAACAACTAGGAATGATAGTAAATGATGGTTCAAAACAGAAAGAAATACAAAGCTAATACGAGGCGTAGAGCTTACAGCCTCGACGCAAACAAACTCACAGCAGGCAGGAAGGCAGACAGGAGCAATCGATCAGTGAACAGCAGATCCTCCTGAGAGTGTGGTCGGGTGTGTGTTTGGGTGAGTGTGTGTGTTTGGGAGAGTGGTCGGGTGTGTATGTGTGTTTGGGAGAGTGTGGTCGTGTGCGTGTGTGTTTGGGAGGGTGTGTGTGTGTTTGGGAGTGTGTGTGTGTGCGTGTTTGGGAGTGTGTTTGTGCGTGTTTGGGAGTGTGTGTGTGTGTTTGGGAGAGTGGTCGGGTGTGTGTGTGTTTGGGAGAGTGAGGTTGTGTGTGTGTGTGTATTTGGGAGTGTGTGTATTTGGGAGTGTGTGTGATTGGGAGTGTGTTTGTGATTGGGAGTGTGTGTGTTTGGGAGTGTGTATGTGTTTGGGAGTGTGTGTGTGTGTGTGTGTGTGTGTTTGGGAGAGTGTGTGTGTGTTTGGGAGTATATGTGTGTGTGTGTTTGGGAGTGTGTGTGTTTGAGTGAGAGAGGAACAGCCACTACTGGCCAGAAATGTCTAAGTAAACAGAGCAGTCGTGGCAGATGAGGTCAGCTGGTCAGGGACAGTGTGTGTGGACGGTTTCTGATGTTTACACAGAGATAACTTGAGCCCTGCACAGATGGAGCGGAGAGACGAATGCCACATTTAGACCTGCGAGCGTAGGTGTATCTCACACACTTCCAGCTTATAGCTCATATTCCATAAAGCCATCAGAAGCAGGCGTGGGTTTCACTAAAAGCTTTTAGGGTGAATCTCAGGAAAACAGGTGCAGGTCACATTTCTGCCTGAAATCAACAGGGGAAGGGATACATTTCTGAAGGATCATGTGACACTGAAGACGGGAGTAATGATGCTGAAATTCAGCTTTGATCACAGGAATTTTAATATTTCACTGTTTTTACTGTATTTTTGATCAAATAAATGCTGCCTTTGTGAGCAGAAGAGACTCTTTCAGAAACATTAAAACATCTTATTCTTTTTCAGAACTGTAATACATTTTTCTTTTTAGTTTTTATTTATTTAAATAAATTAACATAAATACTACCATAATGTAGAAATTCTTAGCAATTTAAACACTATGCTTTTTGCTTTATGCTATTGTATTGCAGTAATGTGAATATCTTAGTTAAAAGTAAATTGTGAATGTTTTTCTTATAGTTGGATTTGGTTATGAATGCATTGATCTGGCAAGCATGACTTTGAGTGTTTATAGCTGTATCTTTATGAAATGACTGTATCAGTTCCTTTCCTGTACTGCTACTCGTGTGTATCGGTCTGATCCGTGTGTGTGTGTGTGTGTGTGTTTGTACTCTGATATTAAGTGTTGTGTTGTTCTTTCTTGCCGCCGCACATGTGTCAGAGCTCAATCCTGCAGGTTAGTGACGCAATATTTACAGAACAAGACATGTCATGATGTTACTGCATATGTGCAACTGTAAAACAATTAAAACAATTTAAAATAAATCATTCACACACACACACACACACGCACACGCACGTGGCTGTTTGAACACATTCCACCACATGAGCGTTTACACTACGAGAGCAATCCGGTCAAATGTGTTTTGTCCCTCTGGAAGTGGACAAGCTCAAACCGGTTTAGACCCGTTTACACTTGTATTTAGTAGGTGCTTTATTTTGTTTTTATTTTTAAATTATCAATATTTAAGGCTTTAAAAAATTATATTGTGATTATTTTGTCATATATTGCGATTTGAAATGTGATATGATAGACAGTTAAAGTTGTAGCAGGACTTTAAAGAAAACTCAAACCTGTTTTTAGTGTCTCAGTTCACATTGCATTTGCACTGGTGTTTTTAGGGACCCAATCTAATAACAATAATTATTATTAATAGTAGTATAAGTCCATGTGTCCACTAAAGCGTGTTTAGCTAGCTGTAAACACCTGCGCTCCTCTGACAGTGCCTAGCTTCACCTCGCTGGCCCTGGTTTTGTTCTGTTGTTGTGCTTGTCGTCTGTCGCCAACTGTGCTGATTGGTTGGTGTGGTATTAGTATTAGCCTCCTCCACTGTGATTGGACGTAAAAAAAAAATCTTTAGTGGACACACGGCCTAAATATAAAAAATGAAGATAGAAATACATTACTATTCTAAATTACAGTTGTACTGTAAACAAAAGAGTATGTGATAAGATTATAAAGTAAAAAAATGATAATTAGGTCTAACATTTTTAACATTCAAACCCCAAATTTAAGCATTTGTTTTAGCAGAATATTGGCAAATTGCTGAGTCTTATCTTCCCCAGACTGAGTCGTGTGTGTGTGTGTGTGTGTGTGTGTGTTTGTGTGTGTGTGTGTGTGTGTGTGTGTGTGTTTGTGTGTGTGTTTGTGTGTGTGTGTGTGTGTGTGTGCGTGTGTGTGTGTGTGTGTGTGTGTGTGTGTGTGTGTGTGTGTGTGTGTGTGTGTGTGTGTGTGTGTGTGTGTGTGTGTGTGTGTGTGTGTGTGTGGACTCACAGGAATCCCTCGAGTGTCCCAGTGTAAGTTCGTCCTGCCTCTCCGGTTAGTGTGTATCCCGTCCTCAGCGCTCAAGAACGGCAAGTTCAAGATCATCATCGACACCAACAAACCTCCCATCAGCCTCAGCGACGTCTTCCCAGGTACCGAACCACAGTCTCTGGCCAAGCAGTCAACCATCATCATCCATAACCAGCACTACCATTACCAGCTATACCATTACCAGCTCTACCTTTACCAGCACTACCATTACCAGCACTACCATAACCAGCACTACCATTACCAGCACTACCATAACCAGTACTACCATTACCAGCACTACCATTACCAGCACTACCATTACCAGCACTACCATTACCAGCTCTACCATTACCAGCACTACCATAACCAGCACTACCATTACCAGCACTACCATAACCAGCACTACCATTACCAGCACTACCATAACCAGCAATACCATTACCAGCACTACCATTACCAGCACTACCATAACCAGTACTACCATAACCAGTACTACCATTACCAGCACTACCATTACCAGCACTACCATAACCAGCACTACCATAACCAGCACTACCATAACCAGCACTACCATTACCAGCACTACCATTACCAGCACTACCATAACCAGTACTACCATTACCAGCACTACCATTACCAGCACTACCATTACCAGCTCTACCATTACCAGCACTACCATAACCAGCACTACCATTACCAGCACTACCATAACCAGCACTACCATAACCAGTACTACCATAACCAGCACTACCATAACCAGCACTACCATTACCAGCTCTACCATTACCAGCACTACCATTACCAGCACTACCATAACTGAGCAAACTGAGTATAGTCATGGGTTCAACTTAGCTAGACACACACACGCTCACTCACTCACTCACACACACACACTCACACACACATACGCACACACACTCTCACACAGACACACACACTCTCAAACACACACACACACTCACTCACTCACGCACACACACAAACACACTGACACACAGTTTTGAAGTTTTTCAAATAATATTTATATTTTATTTTATGTCAGCTTTATTTCAGTTGACGAAAGTGTTTTTAATAGTTTGTTTTAGTCTACGATAATAACCCTGCTCATGCCGGAGTGCAGATGAAGACACACACACAGAT
>CM060631.1:35468167-35470667 GCA_030578275.1 Meda fulgida | reverse complement strand
CCTCGCCTCTAAAACATCCCGTGAGTACACACACACACACACACACACACACACACACACACACACACACACACACATACACACACACACACAGCTTATCACAGGCTCCAGAGTCGCCGTCCTCGCCTCTAAAACATCCCGTGAGTACACACACACACACACACACACACACACACACACACACACACACACATACACACACAAACACACACACACACAGCTTATCACAGGCTCCAGAGTCATCGTCCTCGCCTCTAAAACATCCCGTGAGTACACACACACACACACACACACACACACACACACACACACACACACACACACATACACACAGCTTATCACAGGCTCCAGAGTCATCGTCCTCGCCTCTAAAACATCCTGTGAGTACACACACCCTATTTTAAGGTTTCTGAAAGTGTACATTTTCTAACTCTTTTAGACTGTTCATTTAATATCCACTAACCAAAATGTTACATTTGATATTTACCAAATTTGATCATCTTGGATTATCTTCACACCATGGAGAGCAAATGCTGTGTAATAGAGATTATTGTATATTATTGAAAACTCTATTGAAGCAAAACATGTGCTGCATCTGAAATCACACACTTCCATATTGTATAGTATGCGAAAAACAGTACGCAAAAGAGTAGTATTTCCGAACACACCAGTAGGTGAAGGCCGCGGCAGAGGATTCATGAGCGACTGGCTCCGTAGGGTCACATGACATTCACATTCAAGCGCACTAGACAGTTTCCAATCATGACGGTATCAGACTGACTGCGAGTGAACATGCGCTACTGCAGGGAGTATTCCCACAACAAAGAGGTCAGTCAAATCCTGTAATGAAAGTCTTGTGGTGCCAGTGTGGATCGACTCTCCGTCTCTTCCACACACTCACACACACACACACACTCTCACACACACGCGCTTCACTGAAGCTCTCATCCATCAAAGGCAAGAGCCTGTGATCTGTGTCGGTTGTCATGAGCTAATGACAGGTGCGGGAGACAGAGGGCTGATAGCGCTGTGTGTGTGTGTGTGTGTGCGCGTGTGTGCGTGTGTGTGTGTGTGCTCCTCAGAGCGCTACAGGATCCAGAGCGAGAGCTTCGAGGACATGTGGCTGGTGGTGAAGGATCTGGTTCAGGGTCTCCAGAGGCACTGCATGTCTCTCGGCGTCTCAGACTTCCAGAGCAGCTTCAGTGGGCCGCTCCCGCTCACCGAGTACTTCCACACCCTCGACCAGCACTTCCAGGTGGACATGCCCACTCCGGCACACAACACACTGTACATATAGTCACTGTCGGGCAGAAACCTCGTATATCCATAGTTCGTTATTACATCATCACTATTGGTCACCCTTCATGTCTGTCTGTGAGTTTTACATATATCTAACCAATGAAAAGTATTAAGACAGCTTGTCTCGTAACGCCATTGGCTCCTCAGACTGTCCGTCAAACCTCATAACTCCGCCCACCTCTATAATGCATGAAGTGCTGCACAGTTAAAGCGTCTCTGCTTGTTTGCAATGCAATGATAAAAAAGAACTGCTTCTTTGAATAACGACAGCGTTTTCTTTACTCTATAAACACTATAAATATATAAAAGTTAATGTTTTATGTATTTGAGGAGTGGAGAAGAGTATCTTAATCTAGCATTGGTCGAGTCACAGCCGGTACGGTCTTTAACAGTGGAGCTAAAATAAATTTGATAAGATGTAAGTTGATGAAAATGTAACTCGATGCACTTACTGTGGTCGGATAAAACACTCATAACTCCATTTGAGCTTGATCTAGGTAAAATATTAATAATATAATGACACGTGTGTGTCTGATCATATATAAAGCCACAATATCAACTTTGACAACTTCAATTATTTAAAATATATTCCGTTTTTTTTACCGCTTCCTGAAACGTAGTGGTTTCCAAGATATGGAGGCACATTGTGGCATCACTAATAAATACTGAATGACATTAAAACATACCCATCTGAGTAATGTTTCCTCGTTTCTGTGGGATATATGAAGCTCCGAGTGAATGCACAGCAGTGTCAGGATCTCCTGTCGGAGCGAGCGGTCCAGTTCAGGGCCATCCAGCGCCGGCTGCTGACCCGCTTTAAAGACAAGACCCCGGGGCCACTGCACAACCTGGACACACTGATGGAGGGAACCTACCGCCAGGTCAGCGCAGTGACACACACACACACACACTCGAAACCACTTGACCCGACACTACCGCCACTGTAGTGTAATTTTATCCCTTAAACTCGTCTTTGATCACCAAACGACATATTTAAACATTTTTTCCTTCATGCCTTAAAATATCTTGAATGTAACTCGACACCCTTGCCTCATTTAGTATGCGTGGTTCTATGAATATGCAAATGAGTCCCGCCTCCACTCCCTCACTCAGAGATCCACTGGTTGACGAGCACACGTTGATCTGATTGGTTACAAGGTCGTTTGTGACGTCAGAAACACCAGCGATTTCACACCGTGTT
>CM060631.1:35420667-35463167 GCA_030578275.1 Meda fulgida | reverse complement strand
ATTCACCTGCCACAGCGTGTTCCGGAGTGGCTAGGATACTCGCTGTCTTCCGAACTATTTGTTGGTTGCAGAAAACAGTAAGGTCTCTCTGTTTCACACCAATCATTTTAGAACAGATATTCACAATGTAGTTCAGGCTATTCCTGTCTTTAACTGTCAGGTTGTGAAACCAACAGATACAAGAAAAACTTAAAAGACTCAATAAAGGACTGATAAAATCTGCACATTATGACCGGCGTGACAAAGAAAGATTTTAGTTTGCGGAGAAGATAAATTCTCTGTTGCCCTCGCTTCACAATGGCAGCAGTGTTTATATCAAACTTAAGATGGTCATCAAAAACAGTGCCCAGGTATTTATATGATGAAACAATTTCCACCATGTGAGCTAGTTAACCCTGGGTCATTCTACAGCACAAGTTAACCTGGGTTATCTTGCTTCATGTTTCACACTGCTCATAATTTACCCGGGGTTAAAAGCGGAGTTTAGAACGACGACAAACTGGGGCTAAGCTCAGTGATGAAAAGCTCTAATCAAGTTTTATAATTTGTGTAAAATGTTTATTTGAAATTTAGCAGTCCATGAAAAGGCGGTCAAATTCATTCACTCACACAAACACACACACACACACACACACACACACACACACACACACACACACACACACACACACACACACACACACACACACAACACTCATACACACACAAACACACACACTCACACACAAACACACACACACACACACTCACACACACACACACACACTCACTCACACACAAACACACACACTCACACACACACACTCACTCTCACACACACAACACTCATACACACACAAAAACAAACACTCACACACACAAACACTCACACACACACACACACTCACACACACACACACACACACACACACACTCACAAACACACACACACACACACACACACACAAACACTCACACACACACACACACACACACTCACACACACACTCACACACACACACACACACACACACACACACACACACACCACACACACACACACACACACACACACACACACACACCAACAAAACACACACACACACACACACACACACACACACAAACACTCACACACAAACACTCACACACACACACTCACACACACACACTCACACACACACACACACACACACACACACACACACACACACACACACACACACACACACACTCACTCACTCACACTTATAAACTCATGTAGTACTGACACTAAAACTCTGAAAAAATATTCTCACACAGTAATTTTCATTTTGGTTGAACTATTCACAATACACATTGTAACTATCCACGATACATATTGATGCATTTTTGTATCGCGATATATTGTTACAACCCTACTATATCCTGAAATGATTAGTATTTGTACACGAGTCAGACTGATCTGGTGCCAGTGGTTCTCCAGTAAACCCCCTCTGCTGCTGATGCCTTTAGCACAGGTTTGAGTCTTGAGGGAGTTCTTCTCTCAGTCTTGAGCAACAGCAGTCTGATATACAGCTGCAGCTCTACTCAACAATATACACATACATATGGTTGTTTAACCGCTCATTGTATATTTATACTCAAGACATAACCATGGACTTTCCTTGTTCTACCACATGTATGAGGAAGTGGGTGCACAACTATAGATGAAAGTTGAGTTCTGTATGTGTTTCAGTGAAGAACACAGCATTCATCTGGACTCCACACGCATGGACTCTCTCTGTTATATGACTCACTTATCGTTAATTCTTCAGTATAGCTTTTTTATTTTGTTTCTCTTAAACGCACCGTTGAGTGTGTGTGAGCGTTTAGTCGGACATTTGGCTCAGTGTCAGTCATGACGGATGCTCAGGGTGTAGGTTTTATTCCCTGTTAAGCAAGGCTCCGGTTTGGGTCCAAGCCGTTAGCAGAACGCACACCTGCCAGATTTCGATCTGTTTCACCTTTTTTGTCAGCACCTGACCAATTAATACTAGCACTTACATTTTCTATTCTATTCTATACTCTTCTATTTGTGTGTTTCTATTCTATTTGTCTATTTGCTGTTGTAAAATTTCTGCTGACATGGTGAATCTGCCCTGATGATCAGCCCTTTAATATTACGGTTCCTCAAGTGTGTGTCGTGGGCATCAGTCAATGAGAACAGACATGCTTTATTATTCAGAGGATATAGTGATGCTGGCTGTGAAGGCATATTAGTAAATGTTGAAATTTACATTAACAAAGATTAATAAATGCTGTAGAAGTGCAGTTCATTATTAGTTCACGTTAACTAATGTAGTTAACTATTGTTAACTAATGAACCTTATTGTAAAGTGTTACCAAAATATGAAAGGTACCCAAGCATATAATGTTCTGAATGGAGCTGAGCAAAGAGGGGGAGGTTGTGTAGACATTTTAATATTTGTAGTTTGAACTGTTTAAAAAACAACAATCAGGAAGGACAAAAAAAAATACTGTATGGAGGATATAAAAATCTACACACACCCCGGTTAAAATCATATCAGAACTTTTGCACTTGTAATGTAAATATGACAACCAATGCAATGTCACTAAAAACCAAAGTGACACATTTTAGAGAAAAAAATATGTAAATAAAAGCTTGTAGGAACTAACTGCAAAAGTGTTCTTCCCCCTGAACTGATACTTGTTTGAAGCAGCGTTTGGTTTCTTTACAGCACTCAGTCTGTTTGGACAGGCACAGAATATTTTCCCATTCTTCTTTGCAAACGCGTTCCAGATCTGTTAAACTGCGAGGGCATCTCTGTTAGGGGTGGGAATCACAGGGTACCTCACGATACGATGCTTTACATGAACGATAAATAAAGTAATCGGGTTGATGTGCGCGTTTTATATGTCACAAGCTTCAAATCGGAATTGTTTTTTTTGACATGCGCACACTGCAGGAATATGCCGCTGTTCGCGCATAAATATTCTCTGTTGGTTCTTTATTTGTTTTAAACCGCAGACTTAATATGTATCCGTCTCTGGTCATGATTTGGAGGCGATGAGTATGAACCGTTGTGCCGCTGCTTATATTGATCACGCAGTAAAACCCAGCACCCAAAACCAGTCGTCCGTGGATGAGAGTCTGAAACGAGGACTGGTGGGCCGTTGTCCTGCTCCCCTTCACAGACGCTGAGTGAGTAACGGGACACTCGTTTATACGACACTTTATTCAACAGCAAGAACAGCTCGTTCCGTGCGTCACACGTCATTTCGCTATCGCAACGTCATTACACACGCGCAATTCTTTCAGTTTCGGTTTTCAATCCGATCAAGTGTTTACATGTTCTCTTGATCAGATTACAAAAGGAATAAACCGACCCTTTCAATCCCATCGAAATTCCAGTCGGATCGAGCTCAATCAGATCGATTAAGGTGAGCCGTCAATCCGATTATAAGGGTCCATGTAAACGCAGCTAATGTTGTGCCACACTTTGTCCACTTGTTGAAGACTGTGTTCACTGTGTTTCATGTTATATCTAATGCCATGGAGGTGTTTTTGTAGCCTCACCTGAGCAATACCTTTCAACACTGAGATCCTGATGATGCTTCATAAGCTCTTTGTGTCCCATTACTCTTGAAGTATCAGCAAGCAAGATGATGCCAGAAAAACCTTACACGAACAGCTGAGTTCATCAGAGTCAGTTCAGGTGAAGACAGGTGTGCAGTATTTCACATGTAACACTTGTTCAGTTATGCTATTTTAAGTTTTTAATTTTTATCTTTTTCCTCTGAAATGTCGCTTTGGTTTTCAGAGGCATTGCATCGGTTGTAATTTTTACATTAAAGTTGAAAAAGTTCTGATATGATTTATCTTTGTTTCTTTTTTAACAGCTCAAAAAACAGCTGTTTTTCAGGGGTGTGTAGACTTTTATATCCACTGTAAGACTAAAGTCAGAAGGTTTCTACACCGTACGTGAGCCCACAGCACCCGTCGTCTTCAGCAACTGTTGATAAAGTGTCTGACTTGGAGACATGTGTTATCTTTACTCCAAGCTGTCGTCTGCCTTTTGTGGAAAAAATACACAGTGCGGAGGACACAAACGCATAATTTATCTTCATCTCTGCATAATGCCAAACCTTTAGAGGAACAGATTATTTATTTTTTACTTTTTGAGAGAGAGTTGAGACAGAGATAAAGCATTATTGTGTGCTCTTTGTTGCACTGAATCTGGATCTAGGATAAAATGTCATGTGTAGAGATAGGTGCGTTTGTTTGAATAGCACTTTTACTGTCCATATTGTTTCAAAGCAGCTCCACAGAAAATGCATGTTTTAATGTTACATATAGAATCTGATCCTCAAACCTTTTTATTTTGAGAACCGCTACTCAAAATCCATTAGTCCTCAAGTTGAAACAATCTAAAAAATGCTGCGTTAAAACAACCCAGTTTAGGTTGTTCTGGTAGCACAGCACTGCACCCAGCGTTTGGTTGTTTTGACCCAGCTGGGTTGGTTTAAATGTTTGACCCAACATTCTGGGCTGTTTTCTTCTTTTTTGTTTACAAAATTACAGTACTATACTACTTAATTAAAATGAACCCAGAATTGGTTAAAAATTAAATCCACTTTAACGCAAACAGTAACAACAAAGATTACAGTAATAATTTTTGATAAAAAATATTGATTGAAACACCCAGAAATGGACAAAAACAGGCAAAAGTAATAGCTACAATGTTCATGAATGGCAAACCAGCAGTTATACAGCGCTTAGTTCAACAGAATTTATTTTTAATAGTGAACATAGTTGAATAAATATTGAGTAACTTATGTTTAAGACTAAATTTTGAACAGTGATTTATATATTTTGTACTTCTGTAATTCTACGAATTAGTACCACTACGGGCAAATCATAAGATTTTGAATGCCAACAATAAATTCTCATACCTTTAATAAACATTGAAAGTCAGGAATAAACTATTAGCAAATCAACAATTTTTACCGTCTTCGTTCTCATGTGCCATTCTGGCTTTCTCAGTTGTGAGGATGAAGAACGCTTCCATTACATAATGAGAAAAGTGTTTGGAGAAGCATTCATGCTCCTGCATGCTCTCTTTCTAACCCAACCCAGCACTATTGGGTTATTGGTTAAACAATCACCAACTCAAATTGGGTCAAATCAACCCAACAGTCTCAACCCAGCACTGTTAGGTTACTGATTGGGTCAAATCAACCCAGTAGTCAACAGTTACCTCAACAGTCTCATCCCAGCGTCTTGGCTGGAAAAATAACTGTTTTATCAGAGTGAATGCTGACCGTTCTATGGAATGTAGAAATCACTGTATTTTAAGGAATCATTTTGCTTTATCAGTTTTTACTGCAGTTTTTACAGTTTTTACTGCATCTGGTGGACAGATGCAGTAAAAACTGTAGAGACCGATTACTTGTTTCTGATGGTCTTTTCTGGCTCTAACTGTTGACACATGAACTGATCTTGAGGTTTATGTGACTGATGTTCCAGCATTACAGTCTCGCTCTGTTTGATAACTTGAGAACCCTTTGCCTCATGTTACTTTAAAAACTCAAACATATTAACGATATAACTGTCAGAATTATTTTATCGCTGACGAAAGCAGACAACTAACAATTAATCTAATGCAACTGATCTTTGCAGCTGCATTTGTAATTGTTATTAAGTATTCCAATAGCAGTACCTCTTTCATGAACTCTTTCATGACTTGAGTCATGTGATGTTCCCATTATTGTGTATATATATATTCCCTGTGCTGTTATATTTGTCCGTGTAAATGAGGGGTTGGCGTTCCTTCAGGGGGGTCGGTGTGTGTGTGTGTGTGTGTGTGTGGAGGTGGGCTGGTTTCTGCCTGGGAGGTGAGGTTTAACTGGTGATTACAGACTGTTGGATTGTGTCTGCTGAAATGACTAGAGAAAGCTCTCCATAATGAAAGGGCTTTTTGTAGACTCACGGCTTCTATATATGGAACCGAGAGTAACCTAGCCATGAATACACAAACAACCGGACCATCTTTTTCTCAGATCCTGCCCAAACGCCTGTCTCCTGTCTTCAGTTGCTTGATAGAAGTCGAAATGAGTTGAAGTAATATTCCACGCCATTTCTTTACCTCTTCAGTTTGAAAATAATAGTAAGAAGGATCACATTTTCTGAGATGGAGCTATTTATGGAACATTTAGACAACATATAAAAATTTAAACAAAAATGTGTATGTGTTTTCTTTTGAGTATCATATTTGATACATCAAGCTTTTATGGTGAGAATCGTATAGTGAGAATAATAGGAGCTCATAGGAAATTGGTGCATGTGCTGATATTGATATGGACAAAAAGTAAGATGAAGTTCTGATGCCGGTAATGTAAATCTATGAGATCTTTATAACACTACAGTAGATACTTTCATAAAATGCATTTAAATATCAATATCTGCCAATAATATGTCTTAGTAAGATGATATTTAAATGCTTAGTTTAGCAAAGCTCTGTAGTTTTAAAACACATAATGCAATGCAATACAATGATGATTGAGAGACGAACAAATAAACCTTCCTCTAAAGCCTGACGATCATATTTGATACTCATCATTCTCTATAAAATTATGTCTGGATAATCAAGTAAACCTCAGTTGCTTCCAGTAAGTGTTCATCTTGAAATTTTACTAACAATATCAGTGTTATTCTTACGTTTTCTTGATAGAATCAGTGCAGATTTGACAGTAGAAAGACACAAAATGAAGGAGGACGTTTGTACAATTACACAAAGACTTGTACTGGATAAACAGTGTAAACTATCAGTCAGAGACAGAAGGACTGCAGGAGATCGAGTGCACAGGTTTATCAGCAGTTTTCATCGTGTTGATCATTTAGAGGCTTTGTAGGGTAGGATTTCCTTTATTTGTTTTGTCCTAAATGTGATTTGTGCACATGATCACTTTATACTGAAAGAGGCCATGAAAAAGTTCAGAATCATCTAGAATCTCATTTTTTGTTTTAATGTCATCATTTTCCTACAGTCAGTTGTGACTGAACACAGAGCAGATAATGCTGCCTTTGTGTTGGTCTGAGATTCTCTGAGATTATTAAGCGTTGTTCTTCATTTGTCAGTGCAGTCCAGGCCTTAAACACACCTGAACCCTCTTATCAAGGTCTTTCGGCTTACTAGAAACTCCCAGATAGGTGTGTTGGGGCTAAACTGTGAATATAAATATCTGCTGGACCTGGTCCCTCTAGAGAGTGTGTTTCTAGAGCTCCACAACCCAGAGGCGTTGAGCAGACTTCCAGCTTGACACATGGGGATGTTTGGCAAAGGTAGTGATGAACAGCTCTTGAACTGAGATTTTTTTTTAGAGACGGGAAGTTGTGTTTTAGAGCGAAACAAACCCAGGACAGATGTACTGTGAGACTTTTGGCTAAATTGTTATTCCTCCACGTTGAAGTTATGCTGGACTATAGCAGTATTTCCAGCTCTCCCTAACAGGGCAGAAACGTCATGAGCTTACAATTGCAAGCTTGCAGTTCAATGCTGATTGATAAATGAATAAAATCACTACTAAATGCATTGAAATCTAGTGCAAAAGGTGAGATTTCACAATGCAACCCTGTCATGTTTGAATGGGAAGAGTCCCAGGACAGATCCCTGGGGTACTCCCGAACTCATGAATGCAGGCCATGGGACAGGGAGACTGTCCCTAGTGAAAATTAGCTATACCAAAATATATTTAAATTACATTTATTTCATACCAAGTATACTACAAATCCATTAACAAATTTACTGACATCATTTCTGAACTGATGTGATACATACAACAACCAATATAATGAAAAACACTGCCATATTCAACATGCAACAAGCAACGTAATATTATTGTGCAGAAATGTCACCGATCACATATATCCGGTGAGCCTGGGTTGTTTTTTCTGGGCGGAGTTCGCATTAACTTCTCTTCCAGCGAGGGTGCTCTTGTTTTCATGAGTTACTGACATTACCAAACTAGCTTGACAGCTGTGGAAAAGCTTCTGTATGATTTAAGTCCACAATGGTAACAAGTAATGGCACATTGCTCTGTGGTGACCGTGTGGATAAGAGTTTAACCAGGACCATAAACAACAGCACTGCGTGTTCCTCCCCCCTGCACGTCTCTGAGCTCGAGCGGCTCGCTCACGGTAACTCTCCAGGTGCGCTGGGTCTCAGTGCTGCACCAACTTCACTGTCACATTTCAAACATTTTTTTTTTTTACATTTACATTTTTACATTTATTCATTTAGCTGACGCTTTTATACAAAGCGACTTACAATTGCTATATGTCAGAGGTCGCACGCCTCTGGAGCAACTAGGGGTTAAGTGTCTTGCTCAGGGACACATTGGTGTCTCACAGTGGATTCGAACCCGGGTCTCTCACACCAAAGGCATTTTTGTGGACAGAAAGTTATAGCGTTTCTCTAACTTTGCTAGAACAAACGTATTAAAAGCTGTTGTTGTCAACAAGCCACTCCTTAAAGCTGGAGTGAAGAAATGATGACAGAACTACAGAATTCATTCTTGTTTTGGTCTTCTGGTCACACACACACACACACACTCTCTCTCTCTCTCTCTCTCTCTCTCTCTCTCTCTCTCTCTCTCTCTCACACACACACACACTCTCTCTCTCTCTCTCTCTCTCTCTCTCTCTCTCTCTCTCTCACACACACACACACACTCTCTCTCTCTCTCTCTCTCTCTCACACACACACACACACACACACACACACACTCTCTCTCTCTCTCTCTCTCTCTCTCTCTCTCTCTCTCACACACACACACACTCTCTCTCTCTCTCTCTCTCTCTCTCTCTCTCACACACACACACACTCTCTCTCTCTCTCTCTCTCTCTCTCTCTCTCTCTCTCTCTCACACACACACACACTCTCTCTCTCTCTCTCTCTCTCTCTCTCTCTCACACACACACACAGACTCGGGTGGCGTGTGTATCAGGTCTGAGCCGGCTGATAACACATCTTAGTTGTCTCTATAGGTTGCCTGATACTATCATGCAGTTAGTCTTCCTCAACTCTCTTCAATAGACGAGTTTATAAACATGTATTGTGTTTGGCAGCATCTCTCTGTCCATCTCACTGTAATCTCTGCGCCATGACTCAAAACAACAATGGAAACTGTCTAGGATCGCTTGCTGGCACATATGCTTATCTCTGTGTGTGTGTGTGTGTGTGTGTGTGTGTGTGTGTGTGTGTGTGTGTGTGTGTGTGTGTGTGTGTGTGTGTGTGTGTGTGTGTGTGTGTGTGTGTGTGTGTGTGTGTGTGTGTGTGTGTGTGTTATCAACCTCCCAGCTTTCCCTCATACAGCATATAGCATGAATGTTTCGTTGTAATACTGACAGTTTTGATTGCTTCATTCTGTGAAAATATATGTATGTGGTCATTCTGATGGAATTCTATTTTATATATACTTTCCGTTTAGTTAATTATTTGAATTTGGTTATTCATTAGTGGTGTAAAGGTCTTCTTAGTGACAGGTGTAGATCTTAAACCCTTTATTGGGACTAAAACTTTACTTCCATGTATATCTTTCAGATGTGTTTTTAAAAAAAGTGTACTATTCAGTAATGATGCAATAAATTGATCGAAAG
The DNA here is from genome assembly GCA_030578275.1 of Meda fulgida. Classification (NCBI taxonomy): domain Eukaryota; kingdom Metazoa; phylum Chordata; class Actinopteri; order Cypriniformes; family Leuciscidae; genus Meda; species Meda fulgida. The sequence goes on along the minus strand of CM060631.1, from coordinate 35,453,547 downwards.
TGATGGTAAATACATTGACAATGTTATAAAATATTTCTATTTTAAATAAATATGGTAAATATTAGAACTTTCTTTCAATCAAAGAAAAACGGTTTCCGAAAAAAGTATTAAGCAGCACAAACACTGATAATAATCATAAATGTTCCTTGAGCATCAGATCCTCATATTCTCCTGATTTCTGAAGGATCATGTGACACTGAAGACTGGAGTAATGATGCTGAGATCAGCTTTGATCACAGGAATAAATTACACTCTACTAGATATTCACATAGACAACAGCTGATTTACACTGCAATAATATCTCTCAATATTGCTATATTTCTGATCAAAATAAAGAGAAGAGACTCAACTTGAACGGCAGTGTATATTTATATTTCAGTGACACACACACTCATGCAGCAGATGGAAAACATTATACATTATTAGAGTTCTGGAGTTTTTGTGGCCAGAGTTTGAAATCTAAATCAAATTTCACTTAATACATGTCCGATGTTGGTAAAAATCCTGAAGCATATTTTTAGTACCATAAATAATTTTGCTTTGCAATGTTATTTTTATGAAAGTATATCTGTCATTTGACCATTTGTCATGAAAATATGCTGTCTCTATGCAATAATCTCAATGGTCCTAAAAGGAAGACTTTGGGATATTTTAGGGTTCAATGCAAGTTTAATCAACATTATTTATGGTATAATAATGATTGGTTTGTTAATGATGTGAACAATGATTATAATGCAATCAGACAGTGAGTTTTTGTGAGAGTTTCCCATGGATAACACATGTTCTTCACCAAAAGTGTCTTGTCCATTCAAACAGAGATTTTAGAGCCAACTTCCGAAAACCATAAATCTTTGACAATTAAGTTGCTTGATTGTGTTTTTGTGTGGCTGAAGTGCTTTTATTCCCGGTCCACAGACCAGCTGAAGCCTAGTCCTGGACTGAACGCATGTTTGAGCTGTTTTAACTGAAAGCCTTAAAATATGTATACGTATAACATCTTAAAATATGTCAGTGTCATTGTTTTGTCTTAAGATGCACATCAGTCATGTTTTTCTCTAAGGCCTGGCCTACATCTTCACATTTTTTAGGCCAGGTTAATGTGCACACAACTGAAAAGTTTGTGGTCTTTTTGTTAAAAAGAGTTTTATTTTGCCTCGGGCACCCTAGAAGTCAAGTCACCTTTATATACAGAGCGTTTCAAAGCAGCTTTACAGTGATAAAAGGAAAATAATGCAACAGAGATTGTGCTGGCTTTACAGCAGCTCTTTCTAGAAGAAAGTCATTGTCCAGTTTAAGTTCAGTGTTGATTCATTTCAGACAACTTAATGCATTACGGCCGTTCATTTACATGACATCAGTGTTTTGGTGGCCTGAGAAAGCAAACTTTGAAGTAGGCTTCAATACGCAAGTTTTTGAAAACGATACCGTTATCATCTCCGTGTGAACGTCACAACCGTTAATCTGTGAAACGGTGATGCATGCACATGTGCATTACGTGTTTAGTCTAGCACTTAAACACTAAAATTACATGAAATCATTACTGAGAAGTTACAACATTTTTATATTGCAATAAATATAAATATTAGTAGTGTATGCGCTGCTGTTGAACACTTTTCCTGTGGCATGCTGTGTTTTAAGGTTTTAATGTTTGCTTAGCGCATGATAATAGCAGAACTCGTGCTCTGAGGAAATATTTACATGCAAATAATCATCAATAAGGCCTTTTTGTTTCCATTAAAAATATAAAGCCATTAAAAATACTGTTTGGCCAGTGGAAAAGATTGAGAAAAACTTTCTCTGAAATGTGTTTTACACTATTTGATTTATTTATTCAAAAACAAGGCAAGGATCGGCTACTAAATGATTTTTAGCAATGTAATGTGACGCACATCTCTTATTTTCATAATGTCTTGTTCCGTTAAACGTAGAATCACGTGGATGAATATGAATATGCTAATGATATGCAGATGAGGATATAGTAAACGAGGCGCTGTAAGCTCATATCTGGATATTTCGGGGTGGAGACGCATGTGCACAATCTTCCTCTGCCTGGGGTTGTAAAGGGGATCCTGCAGGTTCTGGCGTACGCACGCTTTTATAAGTCTGAATATTTTTTGCCGTTCACCATTTTTGGCTTTCGGGCGCACGTACACTTTAGTGAGGATCCTACACACAGATTTATAAATGAAACCCCTGGTGAAGAGGCTCAACGACCTCCATGATGAAACACTTCAAGAGTTGCATGTTATTTTTTTAAGAAAGTCTGAGAAAGTTTCAGCTGAAGGTGTGAACAGGAGCACTCACCACACACACACACACACACACACACACACACACACACACACACACTAGGAACTATAAAAAGCTCTGTTTATTCTGACTGCACAGATATTTCTGTCTCTCCGCTTCTGGCCTTGTCCCTCAGGGAATGAAGTATTTTCTTTCCCATCTTTGGCATTGGCTGGGGTTTGTTTTGGGCTTGAAATGTTATATTTCAGAATGGTTTGGGGTATTTTTAGAGTATATAATTTCTGCAGAATGTGCCCGTGGGTAAGAGCTGACCGCACCGAGGGGTCTACTGCTCCGCCAGCTGGTTCATCTCTGCTCTTTTCCAACCAGCAGTGAGTTTTAGTTCTTCAAGATAGTGGTTTCTAATCTAACTCATCTTAAGTAATACTTATCCTTTTACATAATGAAAACCCACTTCCTGTTTCTCCTTTTTTTCAGTTTTCTAATTTAAATAAAGTACTTAATTACAGTATTTAAAGTTGGCATGAGATGTAAATTGTGCTCATCTCTTCCCTATTGTGTTGTATATCGAGTGAAATGCTTCTGGAACAAGAGCAGATATGGGCGGGGCTTGATTGTGTCCGTGCAGAATTGATTGGCTGGTTGGATGGTCGGGGTTTGCTATTGGCTGATCTCATGTGAGTGACAGGTTCATCAGAGAAGAGAAGAGATTCTGCAAGAGGAACTTATTCTGATTCAAGATTATTAACACAATAATGATGTGCACGATAAATAATTTACAATAAACACTGCAATATTCCTTAAAATAAGAATCGGCCATTTTGATTTCATGGTGAGTTAGGCATTTATTGATAGATATTTTCTCATCTTTCCTCCATATTTTCTCATCTTTTTTTAATTTTAATTGTTTTATATTCTAAGCCCAAGAAATGCCTCTCATCTTTACTCTAGGGTGTTTCAGCGATTCCTCATGCAGTAGTTTCTCTCTGAGAATCTGAAATGTGTGTTTGTTTTCTGTCAGCTGGCATCAATCAGCTCTTGTTCTCTCGGTCACAAACGCTCCTTTACTGAAGCTCTATTTGGATTGGCTGTTCAGAGCTTTTTATCACTACAGCCTGATCTTTAATAGCAGATGCCGCTCTCAAACACTGCTTCATTGTGTTTAGTGCCTAGTGTTTTCAGGCACAATATGATTGACTCTACAGGTGAGGTCTGTGTGTTTGGCTGAACACGTGTGTGTGTGTGTGTGTGTGTGTGTGTGTGTGTGTGTGTGTGTGTGTGTGTGTGTGTGTGTGTGTGTGTGTGTGTGTGTCCCTTTCGAGGGTACTCGTACTGCATTGGAACGACCCTTTGGGGAACGCCCCTCAGTGTAGCACCTCTGAACCATGTGATTGGTGTTGCGTCATGATGTAACGTGTGACAGCATACGCGGAAGCTACAAAAGGATGCCGGCACACAAAAGAGTTAGCTTCTGTGATGAAGCAAGCGCTCTCTGTCGTTGTGTGTCAAATTTGGTGTTGTTTGTCAAGCATTCACTATATATCTATAATTTTCCATGGCGAGCCATCAGCAGTTTAAGAGGTGTGTGCATCCCTGTCCGAGATATATAAAGGATGAGGACAAACACCAAATGTGTGTACACTGCTTGGGAGCGCAGCTCGCTCAGGCAGCTCTCGAGGGGAGATTTTTAATGACAATGGCCAGGCTCGCGTTCTCTGTGGTTTGGGTCACATAATGGGGTTCGCAGATGGATCTGGCAGGGGACTGAGACTGCTGAGGCACTTTCTCAGGATTCCTCTGCCCGTTCTGATGTTCTCTTTCCTCGTGCGAAAGCTCTCTCACGAGGGGAAAACCGGATGCTTGAGCTGTCTGCGTCTGAGGAAGTGGATGTGCTCAGCATCGAACACAGGGATTTTAAAGATTCGCCACTTCATGTCCACACATATGAGCATAAGGAGCTGGTAGAGATAGTTTCTTGTGCCGTTGACAGATTAAGCCTCAGCTGGCCACGTGAAAGGCTGGAAGGCGAAAAGCAAGTTGGACGAGCACTTCCTGCACCGAGAGCAACCTCATCACCGGGGTTTGCCATTCTTTCCCGATTTACGCAACAAGTAACAACGAGATGTGTAAATCGTGGCACAAACCACACACCTCTCATCTGCCACCCCCCAGTATTAGATTACAGGAACATCGTGGGGGCGAGAGAGAAAGGCTATGGGATGATGCTGCGGGTGAAAGAGCCTTTGGCTAGTTATCTTTCCCTCAACACTGCGTCATCCCTAAAAACCCCAGTGCTGGCCACCCAACTCTGTCCTGATTCATCTACTTTGGTGGGCAGGGCTTATATGGCTGCGGGTCGGGCTGGTGCTTGTATGCATACAATGGCAGTGTTGCAGGCTTACCAGACCGACCTTCTCAAGGATATTTATGAGGGCGAGGGACCAACACCTGAGGAAATTGCTGAGCTTCGTGAGGCTGCAGACTTGTTTCTCCCTGTCACCAAAGAAACGGCCCGCGCCATCGGGCGTTCTATGGCGGCTATGATGGTCACGGAAAGGCAGGGCTTTCCTCCTTGATGCCCCGATTTGGCCTTCTAGCCTGTTCGGTGACGCCGTCAGTACGGTCGTCTACAGGTTTCAGGTAGTGAAAAAAGGTCTGCTTCCTTTAAGCAATTCCTCCCTCGCCACTTAAAAGCGAATAAATCAAGTGCGCTTCGGGACACATTGGTTTCTTGTGGCCAGGCAGCACTCACGTCCGCACATCGAGAATCATTTTCATCCAAACCCTGCCGGAGAGCTGCTTCAGGGGTCGAGAACGAATCTCGAACGATACACGAAACCAGCCTCGAGATGTTCCTTCCTGGTTCTTAGTAGAATATTCTTAGTAGAATATTTCGAGGCATGGCAAAACCTACCGAATATTTCTCCTTGGATCCTGCGTACGATTGAGAAGGGTTACAGACTGCAGTTCGATTTCCACCCACTGAAATTCAGCGGGCAGGTGTGGACTGCAGTCGACCCAGTGCAGGATCGGGTATTTGAACAAGAAGTAGTCAAGTCAAGTCAAGTGTATTTATATAGCGCTTTTCACAATATAAATTGCATCAAAGCAGCTTCACAGTATCAATCAAATAACATAACAATGTTTGTTTCTTAGTGGAAAAAACATTCACGTTTGGTAGGGCTGATCAATGGTATTAATGCTTGGTTAATTAATTTGATTATCCCCAACTGAGCAAGCCAAAGGCAACAGTGGCAAGGAACCGAAAAACTCCATCAAGTGACCTACTGGTGTCCTAAAACTCCATCAGGTGACTTAATGGAGAGAAAAAAAGCTTGGGAGAACCCAGGCTCAGTCGGGGGCCAGTTCTCCTCTGGCGTTTATGAACTAGAGGCCGGATTTACAGCAACTGTAATTTGATACAGAATTTTGTTTTATTTCATCACTTCGGGGTGGGTCGCGAACCGGAATCACAACGTTTTATCTGTAGAGTGGGAAAGGGATCCTCCATAGGGAGAGGCTAGTTGGCACTTCAGCACTGCGTTGTCATCGAGTCCAGGCAAAGCTCCTAGTCAGATCTGGATACGGCCTGGATCCGGTAGGCTGCGGGAAAACCTCTGGATAAACAAAGACACTAAAATTAGTGTAGATGCCATTCTTCTTATGATGATGTAACGAGTACATCAGGATTTTTAAGGGAAGTGTTCCCAGTTCCGGCTGACCTAATCTATGCAGCCTAACATTGAATTATAGAAGTCTATAATATATTATGTGTATGCTAGGTCAAAGAGATGTGCTTTTAGTCTAGCTTTGAACTGACAGAGTGTGTCTGCTTCCCGGACAATGGTAGGAAGACTGTTCCAAAGTTTTGGTGCTAAATAGGAAAAGGATCTACCGCCAGCAGTCAATTTTGATATTCTAGGTATTATCAACTGGCCCGAATTTTGAGATCGCAATAGACGTGAAGGACTATAATGTGTTAAGAGCTCGCTCAAGTACTGCGGAGCTAAACCATTTAGTGCTTTGTAAGTAATCAACAATATTTTAAAATGTATACGATGTTTAATAGGCAGCCAATGTAGTGTTGTAAACTCCCTGCTGGTAAAAGAAGGCAACAGAGCGTGTTCCTCCGCCTGAAAGGGCGTCCGGATTTTACAGCCACAGCTTCATAGTTGCAGAGAAGGATGGGGGGTTGCGTCTAATTCTAGATATAAGGCACTTGAATCAGTATTTGTGGAGATTCAGGTTCAAGATGCTCCCTATTCCCACAATCTTGAGTCAGATCAAATCCGAGGATTGGTTTGTCACGATCGATTTGAAGCATTCATTCTTCCACATATCCATCCTTCCATCTCACAGGAAGTTCCTGAGGTTCACTTTGGGGGTCAAGCATTCCAATATCGGTTTCTTTTGTTCGGCCTAGCTCTCTCCCCTCGCACCTTCACTATATGGTTGGATGTAGCTCTAGCTCTGCTGAGGCTTCAGGGCATCCGTGTGGTAAAGGCAATATCCTCACAACTATTCCTTTTTAGAAAGAAATGGTATATAGTACTGAGACAGCTCTCTTTAGAGTTACAAATGATTTGCTCTTATCATCCGATCGTGGTTGTATCTCTCTATTAGTGTTACTCGATCTTAGTGCTGCATTTGATACTATTGACCACAACATTCATTTAAATAAATGTGAAAATGATGTTGACATTAGTGGAATTGCACTAGCATGGTTTAAATCATACTTATCTGACCGTTATCAGTTTGTAGCAGTAAATAAAGAGATGTCTTATCGATCACAAGTTCAGTATCGCGTACCACAAGGCTCAGTACTGGGACTGCTGCTGTTCACTCTGTTCATGCTACCCTTAGGAGATATCATTAGGAAGCATGGCATTAGTTTTCACTGTTATGCTGATGATACTCAGCTCTATATTTATTTCTGCCCTGACGAAACTTACCAATTCACAACATTAACGGGATGCATAGCTGATATAAAAACTGGATGGCTGGTAATTTCCCACTACTTAATTCTGAAAAAACTGAGATTCTAATTATTGGACAAAAAACATCCTCACGTAATAACCTAGTCAACAGACAATATGTCGGTGGTGTCCTATCTAAATCATCAGGGGGGTCTGAAATCACGCCCTCTATGCAGACTGGCGCATCAAATCCTCCTTGTGGTCCCAGGGGAGACTGTTGTCTCTCAGAGCAACATACATCCCATACATCTTCAGGCCCTCTCAAGATTCAAATAGCTTTATTAGCATGGTGAAAGAAATCTTTACATTGCCAAAGCATTCATAACACTATACAATTAAAATAAATAAATAATTATAAAAAATAATAAATAAATAAAAACATATTTTACATGAAAATAAACATATCAATAAAAAAAATTAATCTTCTAATATTTATATCAGTGTCTCTAGGAATATAGTTGGCAGCTCTGTCCTGTTGGAGGCTCAGGTTTGAGCTAGCTGGGCTTTCTCCTAGCAGGCGTGGAAGTTTGTCCACATTTGATTTCCGATGGAAGTCTTTCTGGTGGGTTGTGAAAAGGGGATAGAAAGTGCCCCTAATGTTTGTATAATTGGGTCAGGATGTCAAAAAGTGCAGCTCTGTTTCCACCTAATTCTCTGTGCAGTGAGGGCACAGTCGCTCTTCCCTCGGCAGCCAGGTCTGTCTGTGTCTGCCTGTCTCTATGGTCAGATTGTGTTCAATGAGTCTGTATATGGTCAGGACTTTTCTCAGTTTAGAATCGCTCACTTTACTCGGGTATCCTGTTAATTCATATGTTCTGTTTAGGGCCAAATAGCATTCCAATTTAATCTGTTTGTCCTGTATAGCCATCTCTACATCTCCTAAGTGCCCGAAGTTTGCTCCTGCCCCTACTACAGCACGGCCTACAGTTCTGCAGGCTTTTCATTCCCCACCTCTTATGACGGCGGAAGATGAGAGACTCCATCTGCTCTGCCCTGTCAGACCTCTCAGTATTTATGTTCAGAGATCCTCTCATTGGCGGAAATCAGACCAGTTGCTGGTGTGTTTAGGGTCTCCCTAAAAGGGGCTCCCTGCTTTTAAAAAGACCATCAGCAACTGGATCGTTCAGGCTATCTCTATGGCCTATCAGGTGCGCAGCTTGCCTTCACCTTTGGCCATCAGGACTCACTCAAACAGAGGCATAGCGCCCTCTAGAGCCCTCCTCTCAGGGGCCCCTATCCAAGCAGAATGATGCGGCTGGATGGGCCACCCCTCATACGTTTATGAGATTTTATAGTCTTCCTTCAACGCCTGGTGCACGAGAGCCTTACACTAGGACAGGCGGTGTTCGTTGTGGCATAGTGGGTATTCGTTCGCCAAAGTGTCGTTACGACACAGTCTCATTCCCTTCTCAGTGAACACAGTGGAAACCAGAGACGTTTCCTTTTTTCCCTTTTCTCTCTTTCTGTTTATATTCACTCGTTTAGCTCTTTCAGCAGCCTCTCATATCCCACTTTCCATTGAACTAAAAACTACTCAAACCGGCTTTAAGCGGCACACTAATGGCTCACTTTACCTCACACATTAATTTTTCAATTTGCTCATGAAAAGAAACATCTTATTGTGAATTTTACATAACCTGTCAAGACTATATCCGGGTCAGATTTTACTCCAAAAGTAAAAGTTTTTTTTTTTTTATCAATACAGTTGATAAAGCCTTAAGCCTTAGTTGCTACATGATTTTCAGGAGCATTTTCATTCTCATTACTAATAAATAGTGCTAAGTACTATTAAAATAATTAAAATATATATAAATGATGGGAATTGTCCATGTGTTTCAGGTTCTAGCATTAGCAGACGCAGCAGAAGACACCCGGGAGCGTTTAAACCAGGCGTTTGTGCGTTTGAGGAGCGCGACTCACCTGCTTATCCTGTTGCTGTCTCTGTGGCAGAGACTGAACTCAGAGCAGAGCGACATCCTGGAGGCCACACTACTGCCCCTGCTGACCGACACACCACAACTGGTGAGAGAACACACACACACACTACTGCCACTATTGACCAACACACCACAACTGGTGAGAGAACACACACACACTACTGCCACTGATTACTGGCATACCACAACTGGTGAGAGAACACACACACACTACTGCCACTGCTGACCGACACACCACAACTGGTGAGAGAACTCACACATACTACTGCCACTGCTGACCGACACACCACAACTGGTGAGAGAACACACACACACTACTGCCACTGCTGACCAGCACATAACAACTGGTGAGAGAACACACACACACTACTGCTACTATTGACCAACACACCACAACTGGTGAGAGAACACACACAACTGCCACTGCTGACCGACACACCACAACTGGTGAGAGAATACACACACACTACTGCCACTGCTGACTGACACACCACAACTGGTGAGAGAACACACACACACTACTGCCACTGCTGACCGACACACCAAAACTGGTGAGAGAACACACACACAGTAGAGATCTGCACAGACTTTAAACTGAGGCCTGAAACCAACCCGTACCTGAAATCATTTAACCCGACCCGACCATTACAGTTATATTGTAAGCCCGAACCCGAAGTCCGTTTCTCACAGTAAATCCCTTTTTTTTAATGCTGTATTTTATGATTACTAGCTACGATAATTAAACAAATACATGTAAAAACACAGTTTCACCAAGGCACCGCGGCCCCTCAGCAGTCAACACACAAGAAAAAAAAAGACTAAACTTTTCTGTGGTTGAACAGGTGTAGCCTAACAGTCACCAATTCCTCTGGAACTCAAACATTTAAATTCAAAACAAATTTTACGCAGTGTTGCACAACTATTTACACAAATATATCCTTCTTAGTACGAGTTATGAAGGAAGAGAACATCATTGACAGTTGATGGTTTTGCATGCTCTTTCGGTCACAGTGTGTTTGCCTGCTTACTATGTTGTGACTGAAGAAGCATGTGTGTATATATATATATATATATGGGGGGGATAGCCCTTACCAGACCCTTGCCAGACCCTTGCCAGACCCTTACCAGACATTTACCAGCCCTTACCGGACCTTTACCAGACCTGACCAGCCAGAGAACATTCTGGAGAGTCCAGCAGTATTGCCGTTGATGGAACCGGCTCAGTGTTTGACCATGAAGTGGAAGTCTTGAAAAACCAGGAACCTGGTGACTCTAGCATTGCTGTCCTTTCCCCTTGCCATCCACTGCAGAGGGGCATGGTCTGTCACTAGGGTGAAGGAACGACCTAGAAGATAGTACCTGAGCTCCTCGACAGCCCATTTTATGCCCAGGGCCTCTTTCTTGACTTCTGCATACCTTGTTTCGACAGGGGTAAGTTTTCGGCTGATGAACGTTTCCGGATGTTCTTCTCCATGGACCATTTGAGACAGTGCAGCTCCGAGGCCTGTGTCAAAGGCATCCGTTTGAAGGATGAATGATAAGGAGAAATGTGGGAAATGTAACACTGGCGCCGAGGTCAGCGCTGTCTGTATTCTTCGAAAGGCTTTCTCGGCTGCAGCATCCCATTGTACTTTATTCTTTAATTGTACTTTAGAGAAGAGAATCTGGGAATAAAACATCTATAATACCCGGCTAACCCCAGGAAGGCACGTACCTGTTTCTTTGTAGAGGACCGGGGATTCTCCCTGATGGCCTTTACTTTTACCCCTCTTGCAGTTCAATAAGTCCCCTTCCAATGCGATAACCCAGGTATCGTGCCTCAGAAAGCCACAGATTATATTTTTGAGGGTTAGCCGTTAGTCCAGCCCAACGTAGCACAGTCAGCACCTCCGTCCTTCAGTCGAAGTAAATGTTCCTCCCAGCTCTCAGAGTGGATGACCACATCATCTAGGTAAGCGGCTGCATAGGCCTGGTGTGGTCAAAGCACTTGGTCCATCAGCCTTTGGAAGGTCGCTGGTGCCCAATGCAGGCCAAAAGTTAAGACCCGGTAATGCCAGTGCCCTGACGGAGTATTGAAGGCAGTCTTCACTTTTGCCAAAGTGGAGAGGGGCACTTGCTTTTGTCAAGTCCAGCGTGGAGATATACCGGGCCCTACCGGGGTGTTTAATGAGTTCATCCACCCGGAGCTTGGGGTAGCTGTCAAACTCTGACACTTCATTAAGCTTACAAAAGTCATTGCAGAAACAGAGGGTGACATCAGACTGGGGGACTAGCACAACCTGACTGGACCACAGGCTGGAGGAAGGCTCGGTGACTCCTGAGCAGTGCATTTTTTTACACTTCCTCCTCAATGGCTTGCCGCCGAGACTGTCATTTGGTAGGGCCGCTACCGAACTGTGACACAATGGGGGGGTCCCGATATCATGTGACAGGACGGAAGTGCGTCCTGAACAGTTGGAGAATACATCACGGAAGCTTCGGATCAGGGCTTTCAGTTCTTTCTTTTGGTGTAGGTCGAGCTTTGGGTTCAGATCTACCACAGGATCAACTTTGTCTGCCGTCAACGATGGTGTACGGGCCTGCCAGGAGGCCAGGAATTTACAGGCCTCATTGGGTACTAAGACCAGGACCTGGTCGCCAGGAAGTAACTCCTGAGGCTGCGCTGGCCAACCGTAGAGTCGCTGCTGAGCACTAAATGCATCCAGGCTTGGGCTTTTGGTGGATTTGGATTGGTCGGCATAGGCTCATCCTGTCCAGGTGCTTGAGAAGGGTTCGCCAGTCTCACCGACTTGTGGGGGCCATTCATCCCTCGCCGCTCCCCAGTACCCCTCAGAGGAAAGGAGGTAGCTCTCGCACCCGATACCCTTGCCACTGCGGCCTCAGACAGCTCCACTGCCTACACCAGCTTTGTTAATATTTGTGAATGTTGTAGTCCAGCAGTGCGTCGGTGTGGGCAGGGTAGGGCGTGTAGCAGTCTATCCACAGTGACCTTCTCTACGATCTGTCACGGTGACATCATCTGTCAACAACCATAGCTTAATGAGTCGGGTCAGTTGGGCTGCTTGCATGCGGATGGGTACCCGCGCATCATATACCCAATCATTGACCTTCTGAGCAGCACAGACAGGGGAGAGTCCTACCTGAGCCAGGATCTCTTTCTTCAGAAAATCATAGTCATTCAGGTAGGTTGGTGGGGGGGGAGAAATAAACTTGTTGGGGTTTCCCGGTTAGAAGGGGTGTTAACTTCTGGATCCATTCCGACTTTTCCCAGCCCCCTCTCCTTGCGACCACCTCAAATGTGTGCAAAAAAGCTTCCGGGTCATCCTGCTCAGTTATCCTTGGAAGTGCCATGGGTTGCGCCGCGGGTCTGGCATCTGCCAAGTGGGTCCTGGTGTTGTCTGAACGAAGACGCACCAGTTCCTCGGCCACCTGATTTTGTCCCACTACAAGTCGTTCTGATAACTGTTGTTGTGTATCGACACTTCTACGAGATGACGGATGACATCCTCCACACTAGGGGGAGAGGCTGCCTCACCAGAGTATCCGTGTCTGGGGTCTCCTGCCCGCATTCTCCGCCAATGTAGCGCTCCACTATGGGGAAAGAGGAGAACAGACATGCAGTGCGGCGTCACCCCGAAAGGAGTCTTTGTTTGTTCAAACAGTGAGATATTAGGTACAAAAAAAATCGTTCTCTGTGTTTATTGCAGTTGAAGTGTTCCGTGGTGAGAAGTGCAGTTCCTCGTTGTCCATTGAAGAGAGGGGCGATTAGCCAATTAGCTGTGTGATCCGCACTCACTTGGGGAAGTCAATCACTCTCTTGGATCGCCAAGTGTTCCTCATGACTAGTGTTGCCAGGGGTGATGAGTGAGGAGCCAGTGATATCTCGTCACAATATACAGTATATATATATATACATATATATATATATATATATATATATATATATATATATATATATATATATATATATATATATATAGCCCAGATAGTTTTTCTTACTTACAAACCCGAATCGACACGAATCATAGGCTATTCATTAAACATTAACCCAAATTTTTCGGGACCCGTCGGGCTCGGGTCGGGTAGCGGACCTCTAACACACACTCTTGTTATACTCCAAATCTTGTGGATACTTACATTAGCTCTGTATCTGAAATGTCGGTTGATTGCTGAAAATCTTCCCATCCACCACAGCTCTCAAACTGAACCCGAAATTCAAAGTATAAATGCTTCCGCTCAATGAAACGGAGTCATGTATGAGAGTCATACAAGTTTGGAACAACATGAGGGTAAAATTATGACAGAAATATTTTTTAAATCTATTGCTATAAATATAAGTTTTTTAATTTACTTAAAGGTGCCCTAGAATGTTTTTTTTTTAATTATTTTATAATGTTTTCTGGGTTGCCCTTATAATGTTAGTATGTTTTTTAGATAAAAAATAGTCATAATTTCAAAATAAAAGGCGTTTTTCCTAGCCTGATTTTAGCCTATGATTTGAACGCTCTGTTTGAAGGGGCGTGCCTGCTGTGTGTAACCGGCCTCTGCTGTGATTGGCTGACATGCTTGCATATGAAATAGCTAAGTATTACATGTGAAACTCTCTCGAATACTTTTACTACAGCTATTATACGTTTTTACTATTACAGCTATCGAGATTAACGAATCGTGAGATGTTTTTAAAGTATTTAGATCTATTCCCATCACATAAAATGTTGCCGTGATGAGCATTGAGCAGATGACTGTTGATCACGAGAATGAAGATCTTATCATTGCAATGTACTTCCTGCACTCTCTATAATTCACCAATGCACCAATGCAAACACGATGATGTAAATACAGTAAGAGCTTCGTTGTGCAGTGTAACGTGCGTCATTGAATTCATAACGAGTTTGGCAAGTGTCCAGATAAACTCGCGCTGTGGAAAGATTGTTCTTTGATCGCTTTCTTTATATAATTTATTCACAATTTAAATAAGGTTTTTTTCATCCTACTAAAAGAAACGATGTGAAGTTGATATTTTAGTCACTCGCTTGACTTACTGATGCATTTAGTATTGAATGATTTTAAGAGAAAGATTACCTGTCTGAACTTGAACAATTACACATCAGAAAGTGTTGCTTGGTAGCTCGATCCGAGCCTGGCCAGCTCTGTATCGGCCCAAGTTGAGGAAACAGTCGTCGTGAAATGTTTGGACATTTCCAGAGAAAATAAAATTAACCCATTGTTTCTTCAGAGGCTCGGATGAAGGAACTAAAACATACTTTTGTGTTCATTTGTACATCCAAACACCGAGCAACAGCCATGCTTCGTCTGTGCAGTTCCGCCTGTCATTGAACATGGGCTGGCATATGCACATTTTTGGAGTTGTACATATTAATGATCCTGACTGTTGCGTCACAGTCGGTGTTATGTGGAGATTCGCCTATTTTTCAGGGGTGTTTTTCAAAAACGAGATTTAAGTAAGAAGGAGAAAACAATGGTGTTTGAGACTCACTGTATGTCATGCCCATGTACTGAACTTTTGTTATTTGACTATGCCAAAATAAATTCAATTTCACATTCTAGGGCACCTTTAATCAAATATCTGAATTCTGATACCAATGCAGTAAAAACCCACCATTGATTTTATCCCAGTGTGATGAACCTCAACCTCTTTATAAAACCGCCTGAGTTTAAGAGATAGAGAGCTAAAGAAAGAAACAGACATTTTGTTGTAAAATGAATAGGACAGATTTAAAGAGAATAGAGAAACCGAGGGAAGGCCACACACACACTCCTATCTCCCTGCTGGAACCCTGACCCCTCCTTACAGCTTACACACTCTCACCTACACACACACACTCTCACACTTTCACCTACACACACACGCACACACTCCTGTCTCCCTACTGGAGCCCCGACCCCTTCCTCACAGCTTTTTTCTGTAAAACCCAAAGTGTCCGTCTCAGCCAGTATAATTCCTGTAGTGCTTTATCAGCTCCAGCGGCTCCAGTGATGATGATCTTCTGATACGGTGGAAAGTGTCCTTGTGTTCTTTCTGATGTCAGTTCTCACATGTGCAGGCTTGTCTTGTCACTCATTGCTTTAGGAAAACTTTTGTTTCAAATGTCTCAAAAGCAGCTCATTAAGCTCACCATGTTTCATTTTCATTTCATTTTCTCTTTATTTGAAAGGGGACAGTGTACATTAATCGACATTGAAACAATCTAAATATACCCGAGTTAGCTCAGAAGTGCTAACCTTAAAAAAGGCTACCTTAAAGATAACCACAGGTATAAAACCACAAAAATAAAATTACATACAACACATTATGGTTAAGAAATACAATTCATATAAAATAATTATATATGGTTTAAGTGCACACAGAAAGCATTAGTACCCACAAGTTTGGCTCTCTACAAGCCATTTTTTTGCATTCTTTTTGAATGAAGAGAATGACAAAGACTGCCTGATGTTTTCGGAGAACACAATGTTTCTCTTACGGAGAACACAGCCTGACCAAACGCTGTTTTTCTCCGGGGATAATGCAGTCTTCCCTCACTGCCCCTCTGGTTACCCTAACCTCACTAGATCTAAAATGTTTAAAGTATGTATAATGTATAAAATGTATGTACTCTGCTGTCTAGTATATGAACTTTATAAGGTTTTTTGTCATAATAGACCGTCTTCATCCTCTTCATACGAAAGTTGCGACAGTTGAGTGCAAACAAAAAACGACTTTATTCAACAATCTCTTCTCTTCCATGTCATTCTCCTACGCTGTTGGCGTAGTGTTCTACGTCAGAACGCCGGCTCACTATTGGCCGGCTCTGGTCATGTGTGTGATGCGTGTGATGCTGGCCAATAGTTGCGGTTATCGCGGCAGCGCTAATCATCTAAATGTGGGTGGAGTCCGGATGTTTACTAACAGTATATCACTGCCACAGAGTATATCAGGCATGTAAGATGAACAAACAATGATAAATACTTTACTTTTTTATCGTAGTTAATGTTAATCACAACATTTATTAATGCATTGTTAAAATTAAAAGTTTCATCTGTTGATGTTATTTAATGAATCTGAGAAGGTTTTTTTTAACCTTAATAAATAAGGTTGTAAAAAAAAGTATTGCTCAATGTTAATGTTTGTTAATTAACATTAACTAATGGAACCTTATTGTAAAGTGTTACCCAACAACCACATAACCCATCCCATAACACCTTAGCAACCACAAAACCCCAACATTGTACAACACAATGTAATAATCTAGTTTTTGACTGTTGGATCCTCAGCCAAACAATCACACATAGAAATATGTGTTGCCTAGGACTGTGAACAACATGGAGATCTCTGAACCCTCTATAGAGAGACTGTGATTCAGTGTGCCAAACACACACACACACACACACACAGTCATGTCATGTATCTTTTATTACTCCGGCTGGTGTAATCCGCTAATTTCCTCTCTTGGAGACTGGAATCTGATTTATCAGTGTCTTCCTCTGAATACCCCCTGTCTCCTGTAGTGAATCAAGGGCTGGTCCCTGTCATCAGTGTAACGAGGCTCATTACCTGCCATTAGATCTGATTAAGAGCCTGTGTGGAGACAGTCGAGACACATTCACCTTTCTGTCAACACTGACCATCTCTGAGTCTTTATCTGCCCGACGACACACGGGTGGAGGAGCTGCAGGCCAGACTTACAGACGCTCACACACACACTCACACACTCGCACACACACACACACACACACTCGCACTCGCGCACACACACACACACACACTCGCGCTCACACACACACACACTCGCGCTCGCGCTCACACACACACACACACACACACACAGTCTGGTTTACTATCTTTGTGGGGACTCTCCATAGACTTAATGGTTTTTATATTGTACAAACTGTATATTCTACCTCCTTACACTAACCCTACCCCTAAACCTACCCATCACACACACACACACACACACACACTAACCCTACCCCTAAACCTACCCATCACAGGAAACATTCAGCATTTTTACATTTCTAAAAAAACTCATTCTGTATAGGTCCCCACTGTGACACGAGTCCCCATGAGTCTGTGTGCATTCAGGTTGAAGTCCCCCCCGGGATAGAAAAACATGTACACACACATCTCTGTTCACAGGGAGTATTATTTTTTTTTAATTTTTTTTTTTTTTATTTCCATTCATGAGGCAGTGGCAAAGCCTACTTCACAACCCATGCAAAAAAGCATGTACTCACTTCAAATTCCACTTAAAAGTTTATGGCTTGTTTGTATGTAGATTGAGTTTTAGATGTGGCTGGAGAAATGCTGGATGGCAGGGAGTGTTTGTGGCTCATGGAATTAAAACACCAGATGAAGGCAAACAAAGGATGAGAAAGTATTACAAATAAATAAGACAATAGGCTAAGGTAAATATAAAGGGAATTTAAAAAAATTCTTTGGACTCTTTGTGTCACCGTTGGCTTTCGGCTGCTTAATTGGGGACATTTAATATTCAACAATATTATTGCTCTTCTGCATTGACACCATTGTATGAGAACTGACCTGAGCTGGACGATGACATCACGGTTTACTCCAGAGCGGCTAGATATATAAATGAACTAAATAACTTTTTTACTACATAAATGAACCATCACTGAAGTTATTTAAGCTGGACTGTGACGCTACTTTCTTCTGGAAACAAACTTTGTTGCATTATTTTCCTGTAATCACTGTAAAGCTGCTTTGAAACAATCCGAATTGTAAAAGCGCTATATAAATAAAGGCGAATTGATTTGATAACTCTAGATGTTAGTTAGTATGGCAAAATAAAATGTTAAAATCATAAACTTCGCACTTAATGCTTTGATCCTCATTTTTTAACCCCATATATTCCAGCAGGACCTTGTTAATTGGTGAATATTTTTATTTGTGAGGCTCACACTCCTCCGTTTTTTTGTGTGTGTGTGTGTTCCTCAGGGCTGGGAGGAGAGTGTGGACGCAGCCGTCTCTCACCTCCTGAAGACATGTCTGTCGCGCAGTCCTAAAGACCAGGCCATCAGCCTGAGCACCGGGCCGCTCACGCTCCCGAAGGACACGACCCGTCTGAAGAAGCACATCACGCTGCTGTGTGACCGGCTGGGCAAGGGGGGCCGGCTCTCGCTCTCCTCAGAGGCCAACGCTCCCGCAGCACTCATGATGCCAGGTCAGACACACACACTCATGCTGGCAGGCGTTTAAGGGTTATGTTTGCCTTGAAGGGTCTCCGTTGTAAAGCTCAAATGTTTAAAAACCTTTTGTTTAACCCTCATCCGTCCCTCGCGCTTTGTAACACATCTTTCCCTCGCGGGTCAAAATTAACTGAAGCCCTAAAATTAATCTTTTTAATATTTTTTTTTTTTTTTTAAATTGGAGATTGTTTATTTTATTTACCTTTAAATGACTAGATTTGCTCAAAAAATAATTAATAAATAGTAATTTAAGCCCTTTCCTCACATTCTTTCAACTTAAATTCAAAATAACTTTCAGTTTCATGCATAACCCTTTTAATTCAGCTCTAAATATCTTACATTGGGTGTATTTGCCCTCTTGTGGAAAAATAAATAATATAACATGATATTTCATGACTCTATATGGAGCAAATGAGCTGTTCCTCTGGGTCCTAAAGTCAGTAGCCTAAGTTTTAGTTAGAATTTTGAGCATTTTTACTTTTTTGTATGTATTCCTCATATTCCATTAATTCCTAAGAGGGTCAGATTGACCCGCGAGAGAAGGATTTGTTACTTTTCTCCCCTCGAATACATTACATTTTTTGTGTGTATTCGTGGTTCACGTGCGACAAAAAAGTCCTATGGTCATGGAAATTTTGTACAAAGTTTCAGTGTTATCAGTGTGAGTTTCGGGTCAAAATGACTCGAGTGAAAGAGTAGAGTTAAAAAGAGTGAGGGAATCATGTGGAGCCCAGTATAGAGCCTTGGGGTTCTCCACAGATGATGCATGCTGGGAGACAGCAGGAGGTCCCACAGAGGCTAAACTCTTCAAAGTCCACGAAGAGCGAAGCGAACGTTGTTAAATGGGACGTTCTACGGATGATTGCTCTGATCTTCTAGCATGTGTGACAGCTACCATTGATGAGCAGTAACATTTATGCTGGACTTTTTTGAAAGTGATATTCAACTGTCTGACAACAAAACCAGATTCACAGCCTGTTTAAATATGTTCAGCTTGGTCCATTTATGTACATAATAAAGAGTATAAACTATTGATAATTTCGCATTGTGGTAAAATATAAGTCAACATTTGAACAGCCTAGATATTTGAGTAAGTTTAAACCCAATACTTATATTTAAAAGTGTAATCCGTAATTGGACTTTTCAGCCTGGGAAAAGCCTTCTGACATACACACACACACACACTTAAACACACTAAACTAACCTCCCCACGCCAGTCACACACACAATTACTGTATACACTTATAAACACTTATAACAGACTTACCATAGTGAATCAGGGTAAGACAAAAACACGTTTCAGAAGAAGGACTGATTTATTGACACTAACCGTACTTCTTCAGTTAATTATTCACAATACAATCAGAGGATTCGTTTTTTTCTAACAAGTTTAGCTGAAATTATGTTTAATTAATAATCTAATTAAAAATGCCCTAATTTGCGTACATTTCCAGAACAGAAATCTGAACATTGAATGAAGCCAGGTTCTAAAAATTCTCGTTTGATTTTGTTGCCATATTAGAGTTAGAAGTTTTTACAGAGAATTTTGGATTTCTCTTTTTATCACTGCATGAATCAGAAAATCCTGTCAACAAACCTTTCTTTTTTTACTCAAGCAAGCAAGCAACCACCTAGCAACGACCCAGAATGCCTTTGAAACTGCACAGCTACACAACATGCTAAAACCCCCTAATAACGGCTTAAATCACACTGCAGTTCCCGTTCCCATCCTGAAGAAAATCTAGTTTTTGGTAGTAAACTACACATTCTCATGTTACACTAATGCTATTGTAGTGACAGGATCGAGCGAATCGAGCTTTAATCTTCAGAGGACACATAAAACGCCACAGATCCCTGTGGAATGTGTGAATGATTAACTGGACGGGCCTGTTATCAGACGCCTGTCCTCCCCGATGTCTCGGACCCTGTGTGTGTGTAGATATGATCCTCTGGTCAGCTGCCAGTCGTGCGGAGGAGAATGAGTGAGTAATCTTAGGGAATCTGCTGAAATTGCTTTTGTGTGATGCAGTGCGTCTGCAGGAGGTGTTGCTCCATTCCTTCAAGTTTAAAGTCAAACTCCTGAAACTCACTCACACACACACACACACTTGTGTTTTATCTGTCTGATTTGTGTGTTCCTGTCTGCCGAGTCCTGCTCTCCCTTTCCCGACCTTGAGTTAAAGGTATGACATCATAGGGAAGGATCGCCACACTCCCTGAGCACCTGCCATATTTATCCTGTTTTTCTTTCTGTTTTCTGCCTTTAAGATCTTCTTGTGAATGATCCACCGGAGGTCACGGTTCGTTCAGGGAAGAGTCAGTGTTTGGCTCGCTTGTTAAAGTCAAGCCATATTCACAGATTTGTTTAAAATGAGTTTCTTCCTCAAAAAATGTAAATTATATATCAAACGATCAAATAATAAAATGGCAGCTCAGATGATGCAATGCAATTTTTTCGTTTGATTAAGTATAAACTGAAACAAAAATAAAAATGAAAAGTGAAGACTGCATTAAAATACTGGACTGATAATAAAAACATCAAATATAAATTGTGTTTTTTGAAATAGCATACACAAATTATTTTTCACTGTATTTTTGTTAAACTTTATGCTTCCCCAAATTAGGAAATTAAAAAAATCAAAGAAATCAAACCTGTTCCTTATATCCAATAGTATATGGGTACCTATTATATTAGTTGATTTAAATATTCCAGACACACCCATTGCTGAACTGTCTGTACATAAAAACAATTGGAGTAGAATGACTAAGAACTCATATTGAGTGTGATTCAGTCGGTCATGTCAGCTCCCTTTGAAGGGGAACTCGCACTGCCCCGATGACGCTATGGGGAACGCCTCTTCGTGAACAAGCCGAAGAGAGCAGGAGGTGGCTGATGTGAAGAGGATTTACAACCCGAACACTCACAGCCACCCTGCCCCGCGTATGATGAGGTGTGAGTGTTATGTAACGCGCTTCAGCGAGGCTTCAGCTGCCGTTGCAGCGCGTGAGGGAAGAGACCGCTCGTGGCAGAGTTGACAAACGGTTTTCTTTCCAGTCATAACGCTCCAGCTCTTCTGAGCCACGGGTATGTGTCGATGCCCCAATTGACAAGATGTTTGTGAACTATCTTGCGGCCTTTTAAGCCATAAAAAAGAGAAAGTTGCACTTAAATGACAGGGCATATGCGGCGGCAGGTCTGGCTGGTGATGCCTTGCACACAATGGCCAAATCTGCGTTTACTTGGCAGATCTCCTCCCTTTGCGGGAGTTTTTTGTAAGGCTGAACAGTAGACCTTGGTTCCCTGTTAGAAAGTAGCATGGGGGTGTTAGGTAGGGTTTTTATAGGATGGTGAAATTAGGGCCATAAAGTTCCCATATATAGGTAGGCCCTTCCCAGAGGCCTCCTCTTACATTAGATTGTAGCCTCCTCTTACATTGTAGTCAGCAGGACCATTTAACACGTAACTGTAAATGCCCACCGAGAAGGTGTTTGAAAATGTGATAGTGACACATTTCTGGTAATAATGTGGGTTTGAAAGTGGATCAGTGTTTAAATGACGACATTAACATTTTCGTCTGAGAAAGAATAAGAGATCAAAACAAGGTCAAAAGATTGAAGTCTTAAAGTGAATCCTTTTGAAGAAAAGATCTATAATAGTAATTTTTTTTTTTGAAACAGTGAAACAGTTTATGTAAGAGGCTTATGTAGTGGGTAGTGCCAATCTGTAGTAGATAACTGTGTGGGAGTGCGAGTTCCCTTTCCAAAGGGAACGTCTAAGTTACGACTGTAACCTCTGTTCCCTGAAAACAGGGAACAAGACACTGCGTCTTTTCGCAATGCCTCGGGATGCCTGCTGAACAGTCGCTTCAGACACCGGTTCACGCAGAGGCGTTCCCCATAGCATCATCGATGCAGTGTCTTGTTCCCTGTTCTCAGGGTACAGAGGTTACAGTCGTAACCTAGATGTTTTCTGTGCTGCTAAAGCCGTGACCAGCTGTTAATGTGTAAACATAGAAGAAACAACAACTTAGTTGTTGTTCGGAGCCTGAAACTCATGGTGCAGAACTGCTGAGTGGTGTGAAGCATAGCGTGTTAACATGGTCTTACCTGCTTTCAACACTCACTACAACTTTCCTCACTACTTCTGGAAGCAATGTCATCAAAAGCCTAATAGAGTGTATGTACGTCACCGTCGGCCTGAGTGACTGGTTACACACACTGAGCGGCAGAAACACTGAGTGGCAGAAACACTGAGTGGCAGAAACACTGAGCGGCAGAAACACTGAGTGGCAGAAACACTGAGCGGCAGAAACACTGAGTGGCAGAAACACTGAGCGGCAGAAACACTGAGGGTCAGAACACTGAGGGTCAGAACACTGAGGGTCAGAACACTGAGGGTCAGAAACACTGAGTGGCAGAAACACTGAGCGGCAGAAACACTGAGTGGCAGAAACACTGAGTGGCAGAAACACTGAGTGGCAGAAACACTGAGTGGCAGAAACACTGAGCGGCAGAAACACTGAGGGTCAGAACACTGAGGGTCAGAACACTGAGGGTCAGAACACTGAGGGTCAGAAACACTGAGTGGCAGAAACACTGAGCGGCAGAAACACTGAGCGGCAGAAACACTGAGCGGCAGAAACACTGAGTGGCAGAAACACTGAGGGTCAGAACACTGAGGGTCAGAACACTGGGGGTCAGAACACTGAGGGTCAGAAACACTGAGGGTCAGAAACACTGAGGGTCAGAAACACTGAGTGGCAGAAACACTGAGGGTCAGAACACTGAGGGTCAGAAACACTGAGGGTCAGAACACTGAGGGTCAGAAACACTGAGGGTCAGAAACACTGAGTGGCAGGAACACTGAGAGGCAGAAACACTGAGTGGCAGAAACACTGAGTGGCAGAAACACTGAGGGTCAGAACACTGAGAGGCAGAAACACTGAGTGGCAGAACACTGAGTGGCAGAAACACTGAGTGGCAGAACACTGAGTGGCAGAAACACTGAGTGGCAGAACACTGAGTGGCAGAAACACTGAGTGGCAGCATTGGTTTTCAGCGTGAATGCTGTGAAAAACACAAAAAAACCTTCTAAAACGGGAAAGAGCTTTGAGATTGACTGAACAACTAGATTTGACAAGGAATCTGAGGTATATTCTTTACACACTGCCAAAAGCTACTGAACAGAGAAGCAAATGAATCGCTGCAATTCATAGAAACATATGGATCCAGGCAGCGATCGGTGGATTTGCAGTTATTATTCTGTGTCAATATGCTGAATTTAGGGGTAAAATCATACCCTATATATTGTATTATTATATATCCTACTGACAACTCATGAATTAAATATTTACCATCATATATTCTGCATAATTGGACAAAAAAAGATATGTTTTAAGGCTGGACGATATATATAACATTTGTATAAGTGATCATCCGGATTTAGACCTATATTGTATTTATATAAAGCATATTAGGCATATTTGCTTCATGTATTTCCCCGGCGTGGAAATCAGGCTCATATAAATGTCAGGAAACACGGTTCCATGTCGATATCCATGATCACTGGATCTTTGGTGAGTTATAAGGATCCCTATATTCAGTCCAACTTTTAGTTTAAACTGATAATCGTTTGTTTTACTGTCGTTTTCTCAGTTTCTCCTGTTAAATCCAGTCACTCAGCAGCTCTTCTGCCACTCAGTCCAGGGAGTGACGTCAATGCATAACCTCTAGTGGTCTTAAAACCTTGCCCTAAACAGGACTCCATTCTCAAATATAAAACCCAGTGATAGCAGAGAAATCAATCACTTTTCAGTTGAGCTGTTGGTGTAGTGAAGTGTCGAGCACAGACACACCTGTGTTTTAAGACCCTCGTTTCTGATCTGAAATATCACTCCTACATGAACAGCCGGGGTAAATATTAGAGCCGGATTATGATAATCTTTCCTGAGGAAAGTCAGCAGTCTCACAAGATTTGTCTATTTGGGGTATGTGGTGTGAAAAGAGGATTGTGGGTAAGGGACTGGACAGAGAGACCCTTCAAAGCTCTTAATTCTGGCTGATCCTCAGCGCACACACACACACACACACACACACACTGAGCGCTGGATCCGTCTGATGGAGTCCAGCAGGTGCGCTACAATCTGATCATCAGTTTCTGGAAGAGCAACGTTTATGTTTATAACCCGGTGTTGTGTTCAGTACCTGTGTGTCAACAGTGTTTTCTATCAAGAGCAAAGAATAGTTCACACAACTGCTCACTGTGTAGAACGTAACTCCGTAAAATCACAGGAAATGATCTCAGAAATTATATATATTTATACGAACCTAATCGTGGGTTTGGTGTATTGTTACAGCCCAATTAGTTTTATGATCAAAGCTGTAGTTTTAAAACATATAATGCAATGCAATACAATGGTGATTGATGGATGAACAAATAAACCTTCCCAAAAGCCTGACGATCATATTTGACGACTAAGTGGAGTACGGAGTTAAACTAAGAGTGTGTGAGTGTTAATGCTGAGTGTGTGTGTGTGTGTGTGTGTGTGTGTGTGTGTGTGTGTGTGTGTGTGTGTTCTGCAGTGAGTTGCGAGTCCATCCCGAAGCCGATAGTTGAGCAGGAGGAAGAAGCGCTTCATGACTCGACTCAGTTCATCAAGAAGAAACAGCCGTCCAAGAGAGTCAAGAGCAAGTCAGGTAAGACTTCACCTCAGAAACACTGACACACACACACACACACATGCACATGCACTGATCTCACCATGGACTGTTAACCGTCATCATGTACTGTGTGCTGTAAACTACCAGGAAGTGATTGTGTGTGGATTGTGAAGGAGTAAATCAGAGTCCGGCTGGTGTGTGTGAACACACACTTTTGTTCATGTGTACGTGTTTCAGCAGGTCATCAGCACAGGCCTTCTTATGATTAACCCAAGCAGACACTGGTAATGAGCTGAAGATCTGTCAGGAGATGTGTCACACACACACACACACACACAGAAGATCAACACACACCCACAAATCTTTACCTTCTAGATCACTAAATTGCCTAAATCCAGTTTAATTACGGTAATACACCATAGAAAGAAAGAAACATCCTTCAAGTCCTCTGTTAAGTTTAACAAATCTCCTAAGTGTTGGAATGTGTGAAATTGGCAGTAATTATTGAGTAGTGTGTGTGTAATAGCTTTGAACTGTTCACATTCCTGCTGTGCTTTACTGTGGATGCTTATAATGCTGTCAGTGTGTCATGATGAAGCTGAATGAATATTACAGAAGCTTTGTGGAAGTGTGTGGATAGTTTTCGTTTTACAGTGTAACTCCTTCATTCAAACAATGGTTTTCTTTTTCTAGTTGTCAACACAAACTCACTGGGAAACGTGCCTCTGACTACATTATTACAACAGTCAATAAATGACCCTATACAGACAGTTGAGATGAACACTAGAGGCAGTAAAACACCAACAACTTTTGTTCCTTTCACATTAATTATGGGTATCAATTAATAAAGGCCCAGTTCCTTGCACAGTGCTGTTTAATGACCTTTAACACTTTTACCTAAAGCAGAGCCTGGGAAAACCCAGACAACTTCCGGCAAATTTAGATTTGCTCTGAAAGTTAGTCTGGCAAAGAGCTCATTCAAGCCCATTTCCAATCCATCGAAATCGAGGCACCAATCAGAAGCGTTGGGGCGGCTTTACACGATGACGACAGCGCTGGGATTTTGAAGCAGATTTTGTAGACTACATTACAAAGATGGTGACGCCCCTCTGGAAATGATTTGTCTATGACGCTTTGCCAGACCATAACTCCTTTACAACTGAGAATGGTCTGGCCAGGCTACCTAAAGCACACAATAATACAACAATGCTGATCACAGTGCTACACAAACAACAAAACATTACAATATAACAAACACAAATAACTATAAATACAAATAAATAAATTATTTGTGGTCGACCATTAGTGTTTTTTTGATGGCCGATGCAAATATCTTAGAGAGCAAACTCTGATTCACGCACACACCCACATGCGTGCACACACACACACACCCACATGCGTGCACACACACACACACACACACATACAGTGGGAGTCTGAATGAGAGCGTCTCAGCGCTGTCGAAATTAAAGTCGCTTCTGACACATCAGCCAAACAGAAAAAGGGTCACGCTTTATTTCGATAGTCTGCTTCACACACTCCACAGACTATGAGTAACTTGTCAACTCCATGTCGTGAGGATCTTATAGTCAGTAGAGTGTCTAAAGAGGACTATCGAATAAAGTGTTGACCAGAAAACGGTTCTGGCTGAGGTGATCATTACAGAGAATAGAGAATACAACCTTTTCAAAGGAGTAATGTTGACAATTGACAATTTTACATCAGAAAACCTTTGAAAACACCGCCTACAAAGTGCATGATTTGTAAACTACTACATTTGGGTGTTTGCGTCACATAACCAGCTCCATGCGTGTGTGTGTTGTGGTGTGGTGTGGTGAGGTTCAGCCGCTCGTGATGATGTGAAGCGCTCGGGACGAGGCTCGCTAAACACTAGCAGTCAGGCTAGCAAACATGATAATGACATCACATCACTCACGATGGTTCATGTCCAAACTACAGCATAATGCGAAGTTTAGGATGAGACTGTGTGTGTTTAGCTGCACTCACTGGACATTCACTTTGTGTCATGAAAATGCGTATTGTTAGTTTCAGTAACTCTGTCCCAGATCTGAAACCCTTCCTGGCGTTAGAACTGATCAGATTCCCTGAGGCTCCTCAGATGTTGGAGAAACCCTGACAGCTGATTGGTTAGTTGAGTTTAAAGCGGTGGATCTGCTCAGACATGTTCCTCAGTCGCCAGCTCACTTCTGTCATTAACTGATGATTAAACATGTTCCATTCCTCCTGACACACACACACACGCTTCACAGAGGAAGACATTAAACACGTGAGGATCTGATACAGACGAAAGGATTCAGACATCGTCTCTGATGTCAATGACACTCTTTCATGAGTCTTTCATCTCTTCAAACGCAGATCCAGGGTTGTGTATCGCATCAGATACACCCTGGAGTCACCATATTTTTATGAACATGATTTTTGGCTATTAAACACCTAAATTCAGATCCATGTAATTCTTGCAGTGGATTTACTGCCACTCGACTTCAATATTTTTGAAGTTATGTGATTGCAATAGCAGATATAACAGCATACCTCACTGTTTTATGCACAAACTTAACAAAAAGTGTTGTAATTATAGCTTTAAAAATAAAATAACTAAATGATGAATATTAAAACGTGAATAAAGTCAACATGATTATCCAGATCAATAGTATAACTCATTTCTTTATCCTAAATGTAGCTTCATTAAATAAAATGCTGCTTAGCAAAATAAACACCACTGTTATGTGAGATATCATTTGCATAATTTCAAGTGTTGAAAAAGAACATTGTGGACTGTATTTTTTGAAATTTTTAAGTCTTCATTTTCTTTATATATTATTTCCACTGAAGAAACAACACACACATTCACATAAAAATAGCTTGCTGGTTTAATGTCTCTGAAGTTGAAACATCTAAATTCTTCAAAAGTTTTTTTTTTTTTTTTTTTTTTTACTTTGTCAGGAACAACAAAATTAAACATTAAAAAAAAAGTTAAAAAAAAAATACATGTAAAATACAGCAGGAAACTAATGGAAACAAAGGAGATGCACCGGGGCACTCCAAAAAATAAATGCATACAATTCAAAAATTAAAAACCAAGCATGAAGCATGTCTATAAATTAGTCGTGAAATAAAAACACAGTCTTTCCTTTCCCAGCATTACTGTTACTGACAGAGATTTACTGACAGAGATTAATGCACACTGAGGAAGACAGAAACAACAAAGAGTAATGAAGAATGAATTAATTTCCACATCAAAACATAACTTTTCATCCGCTACCAGTTACTGTAAATCCGGCCTCTAGTTCATAAACGCCAGGGGAGAACTGGCCCCCGACTGAGCCTGGGTTCTCCCAAGGTTTTTTTCTCTCCATTAAGTCACCTGATGGAGTTTTAGGACACCAGTGGGTCACTTGATGGAGTTTTAGGACACCTGTAGGTCATCTGATGGAGTATTAGGACACCAGTAGGTCACCTGATGGAGTTTTAGGACACCAGTAGGTCACCTGATGGAGTTTTAGGACACCAGTAGGTCATCTGATGGAGTATTAGGACACCAGTAGGTCACCTGATGGAGTTTTAGGACACCAGTAGGTCACCTGATGGAGTTTTAGGACACCAGTAGGTCATCTGATGGAGTATTAGGACACCAGTAGGTCACCTGATGGAGTATTAGGACACCAGTAGGTCACCTGATGGAGTTTTGGGACACCAGTAGGTCACCTGATGGAGTATTAGGACACCAGTAGGTCACCTGATGGAGTTTTAGGACACCAGTGGGTCACCTGATGGAGTTTTAGGACACCAGTAGGTCATCTGATGGAGTATTAGGACACCAGTAGGTCACCTGATGGAGTATTAGGACACCAGTAGGTCACCTGATGGAGTTTTAGGACACCAGTGGGTCACTTGATGGAGTTTTAGGACACCAGTAGGTCATCTGATGGAGTATTAGGACACCAGTGGGTCACCTGATGGAGTTTTAGGACACCAGTGGGTCACCTGATGGAGTATTAGGACACCAGTAGGTCACCTGATGGAGTTTTAGGACACCAGTAGGTCACCTGAGGGAGTTTTAGGACACCAGTAGGTCACCTGATGGAGTTTTAGGACACCAGTGGGTCACCTGATGGAGTTTTAGGACACCAGTGGGTCACCTGATGGAGTATTAGGACACCAGTGGGTCACCTGATGGCGTTTTAGGACACCAGTGGGTCACCAGATGGAGTTTTAGGACACCAGTAGGTCACCTGATGGAGTTTTAGGACACCAGTAGGTCACCTGATGGAGTATTAGGACACCCGATGGAGTTTTAGGACACCAGTGGGTCACCAGATGGAGTTTTAGGACACCAGTAGGTCACCAGATGGAGTTTTAGGACACCAGTAGGTCACCAGATGGAGTTTTAGGACACCAGTGGGTCACCTGATGGAGTTTTAGGACACC
Organism: Meda fulgida; assembly: GCA_030578275.1. Lineage (NCBI taxonomy): Eukaryota > Metazoa > Chordata > Actinopteri > Cypriniformes > Leuciscidae > Meda > Meda fulgida. The sequence goes on along the minus strand of CM060631.1, from coordinate 35,424,068 downwards.
AGTGGGTCACCTGATGGAGTTTTAGGACACCAGTAGGTCACCTGATGGAGTTTTAGGACACCAGTAGGTCACCTGATGGAGTTTTAGGACACCAGTAGGTCACCTGATGGAGTTTTAGGACACCAGTAGGTCACCTGATGGAGTTTTAGGACACCAGTGGGTCACCTGATGGAGTTTTAGGACACCAGTGGGTCACCTGATGGAGTTTTAGGACACCAGTAGGTCACCAGATGGAGTTTTAGGACACCAGTGGGTCACCTGATGGAGTTTTAGGACACCAGTGGGTCACCTGATGGAGTTTTAGGACACCAGTAGGTCACCTGATGGAGTTTTAGGACACCAGTAGGTCACCTGATGGAGTTTTAGGACACCAGTGGATCACCTGATGGAGTTTTAGGACACCAGTGGGTCACCTGATGGAGTTTTAGGACACCAATAGGTCACCTGATGGAGTTTTAGGACACCAGTAGGTCACCTGATGGAGTTTTAGGACACCAGTAGGTCACCTGATGGAGTTTTAGGACACCAGTGGGTCACCTGATGGAGTTTTAGGACACCAGTGGGTCACCTGATGGAGTTTTAGGACACCAGTAGGTCACCTGGTGGAGTTTTAGGACACCAGTAGGTCACCTGATGGATTTTTAGGACACCAGTAGGTCACCTGATGGAGTTTTAGGACACCGGTGGGTCACCTGATGGAGTTTTAGGACACCAGTAGATCATTTGATGGAGTTTTTCGGTTCCTTGCCACTGTTGCCTTTGGCTTGCTCAGTTGGGGATATCTAAATTAATTAACCAAGCATTAATACCATTGATCAGCCCTACCAAACGTGAAGGTTTTTTCCACTAAGAAACAAACATTGTTATGTTATTTTGATTGATACTGTGAATACAATTTATATTGTGAAAAGCGCTATATAAATACACTTGACTTGACTTGACTTGGCTACATCACAAGCTGGATCTTCAAAGCTACTTCAAAGCTTTTTCCCTGATTTCCGGCATTAACTGCATTTACTCTGTGATTGATGAGAGTCTCTCTGCAGGCGCACTGCACTCTTCATCAAATCAGTCAAACACCACAGCCAATCAGAAGAGAGTGTGGGCGGAGTCTCTCTGCAGGCGCACTGCACTCATCATCAAATCAATAAAAAACCACAGCCAAAGACATCGTTAAAATAGTCCGAGTGACTACAGTGGCAAGTTTATGAATCGACAAGAATACTTTTTGTGCGCAAAAAACAACAAAAATAACGACTTTATTCAACTATTAATTTTCTTCTGTGTGGGCCTGAGTGAGTTGACGTAGTGTAACAGCAGCGCTTCTGGGTCTTACGTCACACGTAGGCTCACTATTGGCCGACGCTGGTCATGTGTGTGATGCGTGGCTCTATATTTAGCGCTGATTATGTTGCTGATTATGTAGCTAACCGTAGATAGCAGAGATGAGAGGGAAGCTGATGTCCATATAAACTCCTCATTAATCCCTCATTATGTCCACTCCAGACTAAAGAGCCCGACTCATGTGAGGAGCGCAGGACACGACGAGCGGCTGATTACAACTGTTACATCATAATGTGGGCGAACCAGCATAAAAAATACAATACAAATATTGTTACGTTCTACTTCTGTTTTGGTTTGTTTTCAGTGTTTTGAATTATTGTTGTTAGTTTGTGTCCATGGTTTCTAGAATGGTTTCATTGGTTGTCATAGCGACTCATTGTTTGATTGATTTGATCCACCTGATCCTTGTTTTGTTCATTGAGTTGTTAGGTATATATCAATATATATATTGTTATGCTATTTAATAGCGATAGCGATCACTATGTTAAGTCTAAATGTATCTTTATAAATGGATATTGTCTGTGGAAGGCGTAGGGCCATAAAATGCTCGTTCAATAATTTCATTTGGTCTGAATGAAATGATAGCATGTGTTCCCTGTCAGTCATCGTGTGTTAGCGTGTTTTACGTCATACGCCATCAGCGCTGGGATTATAAGCTGCTTCACCAAAGAAATGTATTACATTACCAGAAAAACATGTTTGCATTTAAGATATACCTCGTGCTTTCATGCGGCACAATCACATTTCCTTACAGAGAATAGACCTACTGTAGTACAGTAGACATACACATCATCAGTGGAAAACAACATCATGCCACACAATGCTTCATTGTAGAGAACTTGTGACTTGTGTCATGGAAAACATATTCCACTTAGAATATAATATCTCATCCTCACCGGGATGAATATAATATCTCATCCTCATCCTGATGAATATAATATCTCCGCATAACTGGCCCTCAATGGCTTGATGACCCTTGCGATGCAGGCTAGGAGCCAGATCAGCAGATTCTGGAACAAAGCTACACTCTTTCATTCATTTAACTCATTTTAAATGCTCCCAAGGGACAAAAACAAATGCATTCGAATATTAAATTCCATGATTAAAGTGAATAGTGCCCCAAAGTGGTCGTCTTTTGGTGAATTTCCCCATTTTGAAGCCATTTAGTGACGACTAACTAATATGCCATGTAGCCGTTGGATTTTAGGATTTAATGGCAAATGTAATATATACCCGTTTAAATGTCAGCTCTTTTGTGAAAATGAGAATCAGCCAAACTCAGTGTGTTCATGTGGTCAGTGCTGCCCGCCCCCTGTGCATACTACACAAACACACCTCTAGACCATCATGACTCAGATCAGCGGACACCAGCCGTGTCCTGAAGCTTCATGTGCCCTCCACACACACACTGCTGCAGTAAACAAGCGCTCGGAGAGTTAGCTAAAGGATGCAGTGACCAGTGAAGTGCAGTTCCCAGAGGCCAGCTGCAGTGTGTGTGTGTGGAGCACTCGTGTGCTCCTCGCTGAACGCTGTGTGTGTGTGTGTGTGTGTGTGTGTGTGTAGAGCACTTGTGTGCTCCTCGCTGAACGCTGTGTGTGTGTGTGTGTGTGTGTGTGTGTGTGTGTGTGTGTGTGTGTGTGTGTGTGTGTGTGTGTGTGTAGAGCACTCGTGTGCTCCTCGCTGAACGCTGTGTGTGTGTGTGTAGAGCACTCGTGTGCTCCTCGCTGAACGCTGTGTGTGTGTGTGTAGAGCACTCGTGTGCTCCTCGCTGAACGCTGTGTGTGTGTGTGTGTGTGTGTGTAGAGCACTCGTGTGCTCCTCGCTGAACGCTGTGTGTGTGTGTGTGTGTGTGTGTGTGTGTGTGTGTGTGTGTGTGTGTGTGTAGAGCACTCGTGTGCTCCTCGCTGAACGCTGTGTGTGTGTGTGTGTGTGTGGAGCACTCGTGTGCTCCTCGCTGAACGCTGTGTGTGTGTGTGTGTGTGTGTGTGTAGAGCACTTGTGTGCTCCTCGCTGAACGCTGTGTGTGTGTGTGTGTGTGTGTGTGTGTAGAGCACTTG